>SJXQ01009577.1:0-70621 GCA_006408695.1 Aepyceros melampus | reverse complement strand
AAGAGTTTGAGTAGGATAGGTGTTAGCTCTTCTCGAAATTTTTGGTAGAATTCAGCTGTGAAGCCGTCTGGACCTGGGCTTTTGTTTGCTGGAAGATTTCTGATTACAGTTTCAATTTCCGTGCTTGTGATGGGTCTGTTAAGATTTGCTATTTCTTCCTGGTTCAGTTTTGGAAAGTTGTACTTTTCTAAGAATTTGTCCATTTCTTCCACATTGTCCATTTTATTGGCATATAATTGCTGATAGTAGTTTTTTATGATCATTTGTATTTCTGTGTTGTCTGTTGTGATCTCTCCATTTTCATTTCTAATTTTATTGATTTGATTTTTCTCCCTTTGTTTCTTGATGAGTCTGGCTAATGGTTTGTCAATTTTATTTTCAAAGAACCTGCTTTGGCTTTGTTGATTTTTGCTATGGTCTCTTTTATTTCTTTTGCACTTAATTCTGCCCTAATTTTTAAGATTTCTTTCCTTCTACTAAGCCTGGGGTTCTCCATTTCTCAAATCAATCAATGTAATTCATCCCATTAACAAATTGAAAAATAAAAACCATATGATTATCTCAATAGATGCAGAGAAAGCCTTTGACAAAATTCAACATACATTTATGGTAAAAACCCTCCAGAAAGCAGGAATAGAAGGAACATACCTCAACATAATAAAAGCTATATATGACAAACCCACAGCAAGCATTATCCTCAATGGTGAAAAATTGAAAGCATTTCCCCTAAAGTCAGGAACAAGACAAGGGTGCCCACTTTCACCACTACTGTTCAACATAGTTCTGGAAGTTTTGGCCACAGCAATCAGAACAGAAAAAGAAATAAAAGGAATCCAAATTGGAAAAGAAAAAGTAAAACTCTCACTGTTTGCAGATGACATGATCCTCTACATAGAAAACCCTAAAGACTCCACCAGAAAATTACTAGAGCTAATCAATGAATATAGTAAAGTTGCAAGATATAAAATCAACACACAGAAATCCCTTGCATTCCTATACACTAATAATGAGAAAGTAGAAAAGAATTTAAGGAAACAATTCCATTCACTATCGCAATGAAAAGAATAAAATACTTAGGAATATATCTACCTAAAGAAACTAAAGACCTATATATAGAAAACTATAAAACACTGATGAAAGAAATCAAAGAGGACACTAATAGATGGAGAAATATACCATGTTCATGGATCAGAAGAACCAATATAGTGAAAATGAGTATACTACCCAAAGTAATCTACAGATTCAATGCAATCCCTATCAAGCTACCAGCAGTATTTTTCACACAGCTAGAACAAATAATTTCACAATTTGTATGGAAATACAAAAAACCTCAAATAGCCAAAGCAATCTTGAGAAAGAAGAATGGAACTGGAGGAATCAACCTGCCTGACTTCAGGCTCTACTACAAAGCCACAGTCATCAAGACAGTATGGTACTGGCACAAAGGCAGAAATACACATCAATGGAACAAAATTGATTTCTTTGCACACACTTCCATTAATTAAAAAGCATTAATGGGAAAAAAATATCCCAGAAGGAAAAGAAAGAACGCAGACAGGCCAGAGCAGGGATGAGGCTAAGGAAGGAGATGAAGAAGGTGGGAAAGGTAAGTGTGGGTCTGAAAGGGCAGGAGGACATTGGGCCCACATCTCAGTCCTCAAAGAGCTTCAAATTTACTTTTTTTATGTTGTCTCCGAATGAAGTTTTCATTCAGACATTACATATTTAAATTAAAATATTATTTTGATATACAAAAATATTTAAAATATGCCACAGTTTTTCATGCAAATTTGATATTTCTTGGCCTCCTTTTCCTCCTCTTTCTCTTCTCCTTTTCTCCCTCTCTCTTTTGTTTCAAAACATGGATATGCACAGAGCCTGTTTTGAACCTTAACAGACTCCATCTATATTTGTAGTGTAACACACTAATGCACTTGAGTGATTTTTTTTTTCCCATGATGTATTTAGTGAAAGAAAAATAAAATCAGAATGCTGAAGAAACATCTCATTTTTCTTAAGGTCTTTTCCAAAAGCCCTGCAAAACAACTATTACAGAATAGGACTAGAGGTGGAGAAAATTAAATAAATAGAAACTAACAACAAGGAACCACAAACAGTGATGGATGATGTGGAGATTAAATTGAGTAGGAGATAATGGCTGATTTTGTATGTTTTGTTAAATCAAAAAAAAAAAAAGGAAGGCTGAAATATAAACAAGAACATCTTGATATACCACTACACATCTCACCTTTTAAATATATAAATTTGTGCTTATTTAATATGATATGTCTTTGCTTTTCATCGTGGTCAGATATTGAAAAGAAAAGCTGGGTCTGAAATTGCTAGACAAAAATGATAGCAGCTGTAGTGGGAGAAAGGCCTTAATTTTTGAATAAAAAGGAAAGTTCCAGCTATATTATAGCATTTTACTAGGGCAACATAACTTTCTTCAGGGTTTTTGAACTGATCTTTTCAAAACAATTTCTTCAGTTTTGGTTTAGAATTAACAAGTCTCCAACTATCCATGTCTCTGTGTGATGAAATATGTCAGAAAGCCAAATTGTTTATTTTAAATTTAAAAGAATGGCTATTAAAATTTTCTTCTGTCATTGATATACTCTAGAGAAAAATCTCATTGGTTTAGAATCAAATTAATTTGCCTTCTCTTAGATACTTCAGGGTTTATAAGAGTAATGAGAAATTGCTCGTAGGCCTTTACAAAAGGAAGATACTACATGATTCTTAAAACGGATTATCTTTACCCCCTTTGAATGAGTGCATGTATGCTCAGTCATTTTTAACTCTGCAACCCCAAGGACTGTAGCCTGCTGGCTCCTCTGTCCATCAGATTTTCCTGGTAAGAATACTGGAGTGAGATGCTGTTTCCACCTCCAGGGAATCTTTGTGACCCAAGGATCAAACCTGCTTTTCCTGTGTCCTCTGAATTGGCAGGTGATTCTTTACTATTGAGCCAATTGGGAAGTCCATTTTCTTTGAATACTTGGAAGCAAAGAGATTATCAACAGCCCTTTTCAAAAACTGGAGTGAACTTCTAGTAAGATTTTGGTACTAACCCTTGGCTTTAATTTGTTTTCTTCCCTGGTTTCTTCTTATTTCAGTTTCCTCACTTATTTTATTATACTGTGGATACCCCCTTCAACTGAATTCCTTAAAAGATTAATGTTGAAATGTGTTGTGATGAACATTTCTTGTTTAAAAACAAGGCTATATGATAAAATTAACATACAAACCATATATTAATATCTGACTCGAACATTGAGAGGGTATATACAATCCAAAAGTAAATTTTTTTATACAATAAATATATACTGATCCTAAAGTTTCATCCATAATGTAAGATGGAAAGTGGAAAGAGAAAGATACCTTCCCAGTAAGATCCCAGAATCTATGCCCAGGAAGTAATAACTGTTCACAGTTTTTAATTTATCCTTCTAGAATTCATAATGAGAAACACTGGGCTGGATGAAGCACAAGCTGGAATCAAGATTGCTAGGAGAAATATCAATAACCTCAGATATGCAGATGACACCACCCTTATGGCAGAAAGCAAAGAAGAACTAAAAAGCCTCTGGTTGAAAGTGATAGAGGAGAGTGAAAAAGTTGGCTTAAAACTCAACATTAAGAAAACTAAGATCATGGCATCCAGTCCCATCACTTCATGGCAAATAGATGGGGAAACAGTGGAAACAGTGACAGATTATTTTTGGGAGCTACAAAATCACTGCAGATGGTGACTGCAGCCATGAAATTAAAAGATGCATGATCCTTGGAAGAAAAGTTATAACCAACCTAGACAGCATATTAAAAAGCAAAGACATTACTTTACCAAAAAAGGTCTGTCTAGTATGGTTTTTCCAGTAGTCATGTATGGATGTGAGAGTTGGACTATAAAGAAAACTGAGCACTGAAGAATTGATGCTTTTGAACTATGGTGTTGGAGAAGACTCTTAAGCGTCCCTTGGACTGCAAGGAGATCCAACCAGTCCATCCTAAAGGAGATCAGTCCTGAATATTTATTGGAAGGACTGATGTTGAAGCTGAAACTCCAGTACTTTGGCCACCTGATGAAAGAGCTGACTCATTGGAAAAGACCCTGATGCTGGGAAAGATTGAAGGTGGGAGGAGAAGGGGACAACAGAGGGATGAGATGGTTAGATGGCATCACTGATTCGATGGACATGAGTTTGAGTAAACTCTGGGAGTTGGTGGTGGAAGGGAGCCTGGCGTGCTGCAGTTCATGAGGTCACAAAGAGTAGGACAAAAATGAGTGACTGAACTGAACTGAGAATTCATCTGTGCAGTTCAAACTAAATGTATGCATATAAACATTTTTATAACATAAATGGGGTCATTCAATACCTACTGAACTGAAATTTATTCATATCTGAGACAGTTACTTAATCTCTTTTGATATATACTATAATGGATTTATGGAGTAGGAAATGGCAACTCACTCCAGTACTCTTGCCTGGAAAATCCCATGAACGGAGGAGCCTGGTAGGCTACAGTCCATGGGGTCGCGAAGAGTCGGACACAACTGAGAGACCAGTTTCACGTTACACTCTCATGCGTTGGAGAAGGAGATGGCAACCCACTCCAGTGTTCTTGCCTGGAGAATCCCAGGGACAGAGGAGCCTGGTGGGCTGCTGTCTACAGAATCGCACAGAGTTGGACACTACTGAAGTGACTTAGCAGCAGCAGCAGCAGCAGCAGCAGCAGCATTCATAGATTATAGGGTTTTATTTTTCAAAATATTACAATAGTTTCTTTGTATATAATTTACTCTTACAATTCTACATTGAAATTTATAGTGAGAGTCTACATTACATGACATAAAATTAAAGGAGGCTTTAACCCAGAAAAAGCAAATGGTAAACTTATAAAAAGAGAAAAGACTCAGTTTTTTTATCTTTTAGTCTCTATATTAAATATCAACAATTATTTCATACTAGAAAAGGTTATAATAAATAAAATAACACTTTAAAAAGGAATGAAATAAAACTTTCTTTACACTTTTAGTGCTTCTGATTCTGTTTAGTGAGTCAGTGACATTATTAGCAAGTGTCAAAAAGTGGATATGAAATACAGTTTGAAAGCTTTGGTCAGAATTCAGGATTTTCAGAGTCTTGGTCCTTATTCCTCAGACTATTAAGACTGAAATTGCTTGTTACACTCTAGCTTGATAATAAATTGAGGTCAGTCTTGATTTCAAATTTCTCTATAGACTTAATAAGTATATAAATTTGAAAAACAGAATGTAATCCTTCCAATAATAATTTAGTTAAGCCTTCCTAAATGATTGACAGGAATATATATTACTAACAGTTGTCTCAAGTTAATCCCTAAGAACTCCAGGGTGCCTGCTCAACCCAAACAGGATGACTTTAAGCCTGGAGGTTTCTGTTTGTATAACACTGGTGTCTTTCAACTGGAGTCCTTTGCAGGGGCTCACAGGCATGGGAATCAGTTGTCTGACCGCCCAGATTTTCCTAAAACTGATCTACCTAGAATAAACTTCTCAGGTTCTGTTACTTACCAACTCCTTCCCTATCTCCCCTTTCTCATTCCCTGCCCCCAGTTCGTACTTTACTAAACAAAGATTTTTACCTGTCATCCATGCTAAATGCTACTATAATGCACTACCCAAAACTGTTTAAAAAAAAACCCTGGAGCAGGAAAAGAAAAGGAAAAAAAAAAAAAAAAAAAAAACCTCCAAAGTGAAATACAAAATTTTGGTGTTTTTGCTGGCCAAATGATTTCCAATTATTTGAATAAAACTGAAGGTGGCCTAATAGAATTTTCAATTTACAGTTATCAAAAATAATTCCTGATGAGAGTTCAGTATGTGGTAAATACATACATACACAATGGTTTATTTTTTATAACATTAAAACAAAAAAAACAGGAAGAGAACTGGATAGTAACAGCCATCAAAGGGAACAGTGCAACATTTCTGACTGTTAAAGTTTGCATGTGTTTGAACCCTCATTAGTCAAATGAAGGAACAGAATTACTTGTAAGATTCCATGTTCTATGTCTTAAAATCACAGACTTTATTTCCCCCAATCCATAGAGCAGAGACACTTTGACCACATCATCCTTCAAACAATCGTTGAGTAACTGTTTTAAACATAGAAATAAGGCCAATTAGGCATGATTTGACGGTCTATAATAGAAACTGTCACTTATTGAAAGCCTACTGTCAGGTACTGTATTTGATTCCATTTATTTTTACATTTAATCACTAAATTGCATATATTACTTTGAAATATTTTTAAAAGATGTTTTGTTGTATCACCAACTTGTATTTTGCTCGCATGTATTTCTTCCCCTTCACAAGGATTCATCCAGGCTTTTGTTGCCCTGCCTCAGGGGTATTAGTGTTGCAGGTTTAAAGCAGATGTTGCTAAGTCACAACCTCCTCTCTCCACCTTCCGCTTCTGAAATCGGAATTCCATCTAACAGATTGAGCCAGTTCCTTAGGGCAGGAGAGAGACCCCGTGTGGCGGCAGGTCTCGAGTAAGTAGCATTGGATAGCACTATTGTTGCTCAGTCGCTCGGTCATGTCCCGCTATTTTGAGACCCCATATAGCCCTCCAGGCTCCCCTGTCCATGGGATTTTCTAAGCAAGAATACTGGAGTGGGTTGCCTGGGAATCTTCCTGACTCAGGAATCAAACCTGCATCTCCTGCATTGGCAGGCAGATTCTTTACCCCTGAGCCACCAGGGAAGCCCAGGCAGAGCCGTAGCATTAAAGTATTCCTTACGACTATGGTAAGTAAGTAAGTAAAGTCACTCAGTCGTGTCCGACTCTTTGTGACCCCATGGACTGCAGCCCACCAGGCTCCTCGGTCCATGAGATTCTCCAAGCAAGAATACTGGAGTGGGTTGCCATTTCCTTCTCCAGGGGATCTTCCTGACCCAGGGATCGAACCCGGGTCTCCCACATTGGAAGCAGACGCTTTCACCTCTGAGCCACCAGGGAAGTCTTAGGGTAGAAGGCTATGGTAGAAGGTGTATAACCACAATGGTGGAAATTGTGTTCCTGTGTAGTAACCTAAGGCGGGAACAGGACTTCCAAAGGGGTGGCTGCAAGGTACAGTCAAAGCCCATTTTCTAATGGATCACAAAGGATTGGGTAATTTATTTCTTAGCTGTGACCATGATATACTGAAGAGCAGAAGATCTTTCTTTACTTTCAAGGCAGAATAAAAGCTCTTTGGATACTTGTGCAACATTATTTTTAAGGACTGATTTTATCTATTTATTTTTTGCCAGCCCCACAAGGCATGCAGGATCTTAATTCCCTGACCAGAGATTGAACTCTTGCCCTCTGCAGTGGAAGCATGGAGTCCTAATCACTGGACTGCTAGGGAATTCTCAATACTTGTGCAACCTTAAGGAGATAAATGTTGTCATTCTCAAAACAATCCCACCAAAAACAGAATTAGTATTAAATTACTCACCAGCTTAGGCACTGGTGGCTCAGCATTAAATTTCAATTGACTCAGAAAAACAGTGTTATGACATTTTCTTGTTAAAACAACAACAAAAAGTTATAACAGATAGCTATATTGTAATTGTGTTATAACCCACTTGTTGTTTAGTCACTGCTGTGAGCGACTCAATTTTGAGACGCTGTAGACTGTAGCCCTCCAGGCTCTTCTGTCCATGGGATTTCCCAGGAAAGAATATTCAAATGGCTTGTCATGTCCTTCTCCAGGAGATCTCCCCATCCAGGGATTGAATCTGCCTCTCCTGCATTGCAAGCAGTTCTTAAGCTGGGCCATGGGGGAAGCCCATAACCCACCTAACAGATAGATAGCTGTTATAATTTCCATTTTACACAATAGCCACTGGTACTTTGGACTAGATTTTTCTGGTCTTCCTCCTGGATACCAGGTAAGTTCACATCTCCTCTTCACTCTTTGAAGGTAGGTGTAGCCATATGACTTGTTAGGGCAACAGAAGGAACGGGAGGCATGCATCCACTCCAGGTGGTAGCTGTTAAGAATGGATTTGCCAATCCAGCACAGGTTTCTCTCTTTCTCTCTGCCTCTAGGAGCAGTGTTTCAAATGGTCGCTTGAGTTCTGGAGTAAGGAGGCCACGGAGCAGCGTCCACAGCTCACCACAAGGATGCGACCTGTGAGCAAAAAAGTAAGTGATTTTGCAAAAACCACTACAATATTGTAAAGTAATTAGCCTCCAATTAAAATAAAGACATTTTTTCTTTTTTAAAGTAAATGATTATGATTTAATGCTGAGCTTCAGAGACAGTTCTCTGCATTCAAGGGAGCTCCTGACTCATAGACTGCTTAACCATTGTTCAAAATCTTGACTAGAAGCTTACATTGAGTTTTTAATTTTTCAAATCTGTTTCCTCTGCCCCTCACCCACACATCCACTGTAAGAAACAGGGATTGAATTTGCCCATTTCTAGACTTCTGGGGCCGCCTTCTTCTCTGTGATTTCTTAGAGTTTAACAACAATACTTTCTTGATCACATCTGCAAGTTATTTAAATATCCTGGGATATAATTTATCTGGGCCTGAAGGCCTGAATTAATTTAAAGCTGTAAAGCACTCCCTTATTATCTCTGCACCTATCTTGCGCTTCAATTCCCTCCTAATGATGTTTGTTCTAGATTTGCCAGCTTGAAAATTATTTTCTTTGATGGAAAAAAGAAGCAAAACAGAATACGAATAAATCTATTCTCTCTGCTTTGTTCCTTAACACTGTATTTTATTGTCATAAATTGCAAACTTTTCCCCAGGGGTGTGGATTGTTTTGAGCAAGTGAGTCTTTCTGCAACATAGCCCAGAAAGACTACTTATCAAGGGTCCAGGCCAGTTAATAACCAGTGAAGCTGAAACTAAAAGTTTATACATAAGTGTTCAAATTGCTGAGGTGAGCTTGAAGAAAATAATCAATATTTGGGAAAAGTCAGTGGCGAAGCTGCTGGGAGTTTTGGTTCTATGGAACAATCCAGCTGAATGCGTTTTTTAATCTGGGGCAGCCTAAGGTAGAGCTTCCATATATTAGCAAATATGTAGTTACAAGTTTAGTTAACATCTATGAAGCACCTCCTCTGTATTTGGCCCAGTGTCTATGTGGTTGCTATTACCCTAGCGCAGTGCCAATTATCTAAGTTGTGTCCCTGTACTTGTACTAGAATTCAGGGAAGATTGTGGGCTCATTTTGGGCCAGGGAAAGCTTTATTCCTCAGAACGGATTTATTATCAGATACTTGGACAAGGTTCTCATTGTCGGATTTTGATTCTATTTGAATCCCTTTCCTTTTCTATTTAATCTATTCAAAAGTCCTTGATATTTTACCCTAGAACTTTCAAATGCTCTAGGCCTTTGTAGACTTCCTTCATATTCTCTCAGTCTTTGATGCTATTGTGTTTTCTCAGTCTTAAATGTCTGAGCTCTAGGAGCTCCCTGTTTTATGAATGTTTTATCT
Organism: Aepyceros melampus; assembly: GCA_006408695.1. NCBI lineage: Eukaryota > Metazoa > Chordata > Mammalia > Artiodactyla > Bovidae > Aepyceros > Aepyceros melampus. The sequence continues at coordinate 61,133 of SJXQ01009577.1, read as the reverse complement.
TTGTCATGAATGTTTTATCTTTGATTTTGATTAAAAATTTGGTCAGGGCTCACATTAAGTTTATAATAACTTAGAATCTCTGATTATTTTCACACCAAATGTACAGTCTCACCTGTCTCAGAACTTTGGGGATGTTCTTTAATATGAGTATGAAGTGAAGTGAAGTGAAGTCGCTCAGTTGTGTCCGACTCTTTGCGACCCTGTAGACTGTAGCCTACCAGGCTCCTCTGTCCATGGGATTCTCCAGGCAAGACTACTGGAGTGGGTTGCCATTTCCTTCTCCAGTAATGAGAATATAGTGGTTGGCTTTTCTGAGTCTGACTCCTGGGCTTTTATAAACACTAGGATGACATGGTTACTATCTCCCATGATGTCTGTTGCCTCTATGCTCATAGCCCCTTCTTCCTAGAGATAAGAAGTATGTCCACAGTAACATTGCTTTGCTTTGCTTTCTTACCTTCAATGTCACCTGTTCTCAATCTTCAGCGTGCATCACAGTGTGGTCTGCAGACATCTGAACTGAAATCAGGTGCAGTGAGTGTTTAAAATGCTGCGTTAGAGCATTCATTCCCAGGGACAGCCTCATCATAGCAGAGCACACTAAAATGAAAGTGTGAAGCCCCTTGTTTAGAAGTCTTTAGGAATTTCAAGATGATGATGCTGCTGCTGCTGCTAAGTCGCTTCAGTCGTGTCCGACTCTGTGCGACCCCATAGACGGTAGCCCACCAGGCTCCCCCGTCCCTGGGGTTCTCCAGGCAAGAACACTGGAGTGGGTTGCCATTTCCTTCTCCAATGCATGAAAGTGAGAAATGAAAGTGAAGTCACTCAGTCGTGTCCAACTCTTAGTGACCCCATGGACTGCAGCCCACCAGGCTTCTCCGTCCATGGGATTTTCCAGGCAAGAGTACTGGAGTGGGGTGCCGTTGCCTTCTCCGTCAAGATGATGATAGCAGAACATTAAACCATGCATGGGCCCCTTGTTTGCCGGCCCATGAAGCCAGCCTCAGAGATTCTTATTTAGAGGGTTTGGTTTGGGGCTAGAAAGCTGGATTTTAAGTAAGCTCACTGGCTTTTTAGATAAATGCTGACCTGTAGACTGCTGTTTGAAAGCTCTGTTCTTCAATATTCTAGGTTGCACACTTTCAGAAGGTAAATATTTTACTATTGCATGTTGCCTGTTTTCCAAGATATTTTATGAAATTATTATTTACATGTTATCTGAGTTGTTTATAATACTCTTCCATTGGCATATCATACCTACTCCTCACCATTTTAATCAAACAAATGCTTCTTTTCAGGTAGTTCAATCTTCATGTTATTAACTATATACTTTTTTTTGTGATGCAGATATATTGATGTGGAAACATGGTTATAGATAGAAAAAAATCTGTATTCAAATACTCAAAATAGCATAAACTTCTAGATTTTTCTTTTAAAAACAAAAGCAAAGCAGTATGTAACAAACAGGGAAAATTGTAGTAGAACAAATATTGAAATGCTAAACTGGCTTCTACTGGATATAGAAATCCTAGAATTTTTTTCTTCTCCATGAGCCTAAAATATTCATATACTTTTAAGAATAAAAATTTAAAGTTTAAAAAATATTCTAGATACATAAAGATACCTTGGCCCAAAATGTAATATATATGCTAATATCACCTATAAAATCGTTTGCCACTTGATGTTAGTGGTTTAAATTTTATTAATTTCTAGATACTGTGTGCTGTTATGTAAACATTTAAATTTACTCTTTTTTCGTGAACATCATTACTTGTAGGTACTTTTTCTCCTATTGTTTTATGATACAAAATCCTGTCATTATTTTCACTTTATCTCTACATGTCAACATTTCCATTGAGATTTCAGTTCAATTCCACAGCCATATACACTCATTGAACACATGCCATATACCATGCTAAACATAGAGGTTATAAGGACAAAAACTACAAGGATATAGTCTCTTTCTTTAATGAATCCAGAGGGATATTCAAATTATCAGATGGACATTTACAAGAGTTTATGCTGAACCCCAAATTTATGTTGAAGTCAAGAAGTTGTTAGAGTTCATAAAAGGATGCCTACCAAAGCTAGTTAAACTGGTGAAGATAGGAAAGGCTATCTGAATTAGGTGTAAACTGAGATGAGACTAGAAGGATGAGGAATTAACAAGGAAAGAAGTAATAAAGGTTACTTTTAGTATAGGCAAGTACCCAGAGACACAAACAAAACCAGTCACACTAGAAGTTGTTAGGTGGCTGAAGCCCTGTATACGTGTTTTTGTTTGCTCTAAATAGGTAGGTGTAGAGGACTGAGGGGTAGATTGAAAGATGCTGAGAACTTGGGGCTAGGATAAAGAAAGGTCTATATATTTACTAGAGTAAAGAAAGTTCTAGTTAAGGGAATGAGTTTTAACTTTGTCCTAAAGAAATGGGATTGTTGGTACAGAATTTTAACTAAGTGATAGGATAGGATTTTTGTATATGGCCTACAAGCCTCATGAATTACCCTATCTTCTCACTTATAAAGAATATATTAGAAGTGAGAATATTTTAGAAGTGTAATTCACAAATGGTAAACACTTTCCAGGTTTCTTTAGAGATGTCATTCAGTGCATCAACAGTTTAGCTATAACTCGGAAAAATAGCTTGGGGTTGATCCCATCTGGTTGGCTCTCAAAACCCCCAGGTTTCTTACTTCCTTAGAGATCATACACCTTCACATCTACCATATCACATTTTTATATAGTTGTTCAATTTTTCACTACTTACACATCTGCTCTTACCTGGGGGAGAAAGAAATTAAGCCAAATCTTTCGTAAGAGTAGGCTGTTTTTAAGTAGCATGCATGTTTAGTTGTGTCTGACTCTGCGACCCCATGGGCTGTACCTGCCAGGCTCCTCTACCCGTGGGATTTTCCTGGCAAGAATACTAGAGTGGGTCATCATTTCCTCCTCCAATTTTTAAGTAGAGATAATCCAAATATAAGAGGCAAAGTTGGTTGCTGTTTGTTATGGAGTTTTGACGTTTGATCACTTTGCCTAAAAACAGAGAAAAGCTTCTCCTAAGTCCTCTTTATTTTATATAACATTTAGAAAAAGATATATTGGAAGGTCATCACTAACTCATATCTAGTTGCTTTACAGCATTACAAAAATCTATGTACGGCCAACAACCACTGAATTGGTGATATAATCTATTCAAAGTTAAAGAAGAGATATTTGAACTATGGGATTCTCACTGCCTATGAGGATGTTATTGCCAATTTTCAGTAATGTGTATTTCAAGAATTTATAATTATGTTACACTTCTGTGAAATCTATGTTATTATGAATCTAAAAGATTGTAGAGACAATGTTACTTTCTGGATGTTAATGTTTGCAACCATTGGGTTCATGTCAGAAGTTATTTTTCAATTTTTTTTTTTTTTGCACTTCTAATATTTTGAGTTAATTACTAGTACTTCCTGGACCTGCTTTATAAATCTAATTTGTACTTAAAATTTTACTTTTCACATAAAATAATAGGCTAACTCTTTCCCAGAGGCATGAAGTTTTTCTAACATAAAAATGAGTTCATCAATAAAACATTCTTTAAATTGTTTCCTTCATCACTTCCCCATTAAGGTAATATTGTGGGAGGAACAGTTATTGCCTTGTTCATTTTGATTTATTTAGCCCCACACCTCCTCACCTTGCTAATGAAAAATAAACTGTTCTACATGGATCATTTATGATGTGATTTAATAGGATGCTTTTTGTATTGCCAGTCTACAGCCTAATATACTAACTTAAAGCCACCTAATAGGAAATAATTTGTTGTTGTTTTTCCATTTTTCCTGTCTGTCAAATAGGTAACTTTAAGCAAAGATGTATTTATCACCATTAATAGGACATAGATTCAAAGGGCAAATGATGGCTATTGTCAAAATAAGAACTTTTGCTAAGCCATGTTCTCCTACTCCCTAATTTCCTGTGAGTTCTGCTACTTAAATAGAATCTTACTCTTGTTCACCGTGTCAAACTGTCACAGGACAGTTTCAGGGCAGACTGTTTATTCACCAACAAGTCAGATAACTACCTTTATTTCAGCAGAAATGTTTGAATGTGGCTACTTTTCCAATAAAGGAACTGATGTCTAAGAGCACAGCTTAAACTGTGGATTTTCCAGTCACCATGGAATTTGGAGATAGACAACTTCAGTTGCTTCACTGGCAGAGAAGGAGATAGAATCACATAAAATACAAATTCAAACCTAATCTCCTCCAATAAAAGTAAAATGTCATGCTAGCAGATTAAAAGGCTCATTTTGTACCATGGTTTATTATCAGTATGGTTGAGGCCAGAAAACATTTTCTCTTAATATAAGGTTTGACTTTATGTTCAATAGAAAAGGATATATCATTGTGTAAGTAGCAAGACTTCATAGTCCTTAGAAAGCTAGTTTTCGTGTAAGTACTTCAGTCTTCATCCTTAGCCAAGAGTTGATTGTAGTCCTATAATGGACAGCTCATTGACATTCTTTTGTTCATATGTACACCAATAAGTCTAGGTGGAAAGACTCTGAGTAGAAACCAGGATATGAAGCCACACTTGCCATGGGAATGGATTGTTTCTGGTCCAGCTTGGGACTGAGGACTGCCTGTAAAAGGAGATCTCAGGGTCTTCTGTCTTTCAGAGGACTGATGAGAAGAGTAGTCTACAAACTCACCTGGAACTCTGAGTCCATGTGAAAGTCTAGACAGGTTTCGTTCATGTTGATTTTAGATTTCTGCATCAAATGTGACACAATTCAAAATGTCAAATTTTATGTATATATGTGTGAAAGTGAAAGTGTTGATCACTCAGTTGTGTCCAACTCTTTGTGACCCTAAGGACTGTAGGCCACCAGGCTCCTCTGTCTATAGAATTCTCTAGGCAAGAATATTGGAGTGGATTGCCATTTCCTTCTCCAGGAGATCTTCTGACCCAGGGATTGAACCTGGGTCTGCCGCATTGCAGGCCAGAGTCTTTACTGTCTGAGCCATGTGTTCAGTTCGGTTCAGTCGCTCAGTGGTGTCCGACTCTTTGCGACCCCATGAATCGCAGCACGCCAGGCCTCCCTGTCCATCACCAACTCCCGGAGTTCACCCAGACTCAGGTCCATCGAGTCCGTGATGCCATCCAGCCATCTCATCCTCTGTCGTCCCCTTCTCCTCCTGCCACCAATCCCTCCCAGCATCAGAGTCCTTTCCAATGAGTCAACTCTTCACATGAGGTGACCAAAGTACTGGAGCTTCAGCTTTAGCATCATTCCTTCCAAAGAAATCCCAGGGTTGATCTCCTTCAGAATGGACTGGTTGGATCTCCTTGCACTCCAAGGGACTCTCAAGAGTCTTCTCCAACACCACACTTGAAAAACATCAATTCTTCGGCACTCAGCCTTCTTCACAGTCCAACTCTCACATCCATACATGACCACAGGAAAAATCATAGCCTTGACTAGACGGACCTTAGTCAGCAAAGTAATGTCTCTGCTTTTGAATATGCTATCTAGGTTGGTCATAACTTTTCTTCCAAGGAGTAAGCATCTTTTAATTTCATGGCTGCAGTCACCATCTGCAGTGATTTTGGAGCCCAAAAATTAAAGTCTGACACTGTTTCTACTGTTTCCCCATCTATTTCCCATGAAGTGTGGGACCAGATGCCATGATCTTCGTTTTCTGAATGTTGAGCTTTAAGCCAACTTTTTCACTCTCCTCTTTCACTTTCATCAAGAGGCTCTTTAGTTTCTCTTCACTTTCTGCCATAAGGGTGATGTCATCTGCATATCTGCGGTTATTGATATTTCTCCCGGAAATCTTGATTCCAGCTTGTGTTTCTTCCAGTCCAGCGTTTCTCATGATGTACTCTGCATATAAGTTAAATAAGCAGGGTGACAATATACAGCCTTGAGGTACTCCTTTTCCTATTTGGAACCAGTCTGTTGTTCCATGTCCAGTTCTAACTGTTGCTTCCTGACCTGTGTACAGATTTCTCAAGAGGCAGGTTAAGTGGTCTGGTATTCCCATCTCTTTCAGAATTTTCTCCAGTTGATTGTGATCCACACAGTCAAAGGTTTTGGCATAGTCAATAAAGCAGAAATAGATGTTTTCCTGGAACTCTCTTGCTTTTTCCATGATCCAGCAGATGTTGACAATTTGATCTCTGGTTCCTCTGCCTTTTCTAAAATCAGCTTGAACATCGGGGAGTTCACGGTTCACGTATTGCTGAAGTCTGGCTTGGAGAATTTTGAGCATTACTTTACTAGAATGTGAGATGAGTTCAATTGTGTGGTAGTTTGAGCATTCTTTTGCATTGCCTTTCTTTGGAATTGGAATGAAAACTGATCTTTTCCAGTCCTGTGGCCACTGCTGAGTTTTCCAAATTTGCTGACATATTGAGTGCAGCACTTTCACAGCATCATCTTTCAGGATTTGAAATAGTTCAACTGGAATTCCATCACCTACACTAGCTTTGTTCATAGTGATGCTTTCTAAGGCCCACTTGACTTCACATTCCAAGATGTCTGGCTCTAGATTAGTGATCACATCATCATGATTATCCGGGTCATAAAGATCTTTTTTGTACAGTTCTTCTGTGTATTCTTGCCACCTCTTCTTAATATCTTCTGCTTCTGTGCCACGTGTACAATATATATAACTTGGAGAATGACATTAATATAGTATGTATCTTTATACCAATTCTCAGGAACTAACTATAGCTATTTTGACTTATAGTGCTTAATTTTTTGGTTGTTTTCTTTATGTACACAGACAAGGTCTTAAATAACCAAGATATTATATATTTAGACTAAGGACTACTATGTTTGCTTCCACTTTTTCCTACTGCCCACACTTGTGGAAAACATTTTTTAGCATTAATAATTCAAAACTTAATTCCAAACAGTCAGCTCACTGTGGTCTGATTCCAGTAAATACAAATTCTGTTTTTACTTTCTTCCAAAGTCCTACCAGTATGAATTTAATTTAGAAATTGTTGATCCCTTTCTACCAGATCATCCTCTCTCCTAGGTTTTAATAGTTTATTTAAAAAGTTGTTTCACATAGAGAGAGATACAAGACAAATAAATGCAAAGAATTCTTTGAAAGGAAAAAGATGTGCTCTCATTATTCATGAACTTTATAATTTTGTTGAGGGAGTGATTGCATGAAAATACCACCTGAAAGATGTACTGCAATCATAATAATCTGCAATAATTCAACATTCTTCTGTAGCCATAACAAAGTACTCTTTTGTCTGTGTTATTGGATTGCTATGTGTTTGCAGATACTGTAAATCCAAAGGCTCATAGATGGTCATTATAACCTGACATCCTGTTGTAGAAGAGCTTCTTAAATTTCATCAATCACATTAAAAAAGACATGAACATCTAAACCAAGAGAATTCCTTCTTACTGTTTTACAAATCAGTAACAACCTAATAACAGTAATACTTCTTTTGAGAATCAGATGGAAACAGTATGTTTTCTGAAAAGGAATAGTTATAGGGAATTTATTACTTATGATACTGAATGGGGGAAAACTGAAAATCTGATTATTATAATTATTGTAGCAATATTAGAGATAGCTGGACAACCAGAGCAGTAGAAACTACAGCCTTGACAGCAGATACTGTATGCAGAAAGAAAGCTACTTTTGAACAAGAGTCTCAGAATTAGAGTTATAAAACCCAAAGGAAGCAGTAAACTGAACTATCCATTCCTCCATAGCATGGAAGTCCTCTAACCATACATGTATGAGAATAGTAGGATCATTTTTGGAGTAGGATAATTATGCTATGGAGATATTATATATAATCTGACTCCTCATTTATTTTGTAGTGGTGATATTGTATGTATATTATTGCACTTGTATAGAACTGATTATGTAAGCTTTTATACATACATAACAAAGATATTATTGAGTGTATCCTGAAAAAATCCCAAGATGAAACTCTCAAAAATTAACCTTCCTAAACTCAATCTTTCAAATACTATTTCATCCATACGATACTGCTTACTCAAATCCTCCAGAGGGTTTTCAGACGGGAGAAGAAACAGAATAGCTAAATAGCAGAAGTGGGAGACTAGGGATTTTTGCTGCAGTTCAAGTTATCTGGGGATATAGAGGAGAAGCTGAACAATCAATACTTTCTGGAACAGGCCAACTAGGGTTGGGTGACTACTCATATGAAATGAGCACTATGTATTTCCATGATGTTTTGCTTTTGTTTTTTCATATTTGCTTCTGGCAGGGCAACCAAAAATCCCAGCTGTGCACGTGCTAATAATTTCATTTTATTGGATACTGTGTTACATGAATGAAGTTACATGCATATACGCTTTCACTCATGGTCCTTTAGTTTTTTCCAAATAATAAACTATCTTTGATATACTTGTCATCAAATAGCATTTTGACATACACTGATGATAATTTTGTAGCAAAGTTTATGATTTTATTGCAAGAATTTTCCTAAGTGTTACAAGTAACCTAAAATAAAAACTCTTGAAAGGAATGGTACCACAAAGCCTAATTTATCTATCCTACCAATTACCATATAACCTAATTATAAGGGAAAATCATTTTTGGTGTATGAATACAACCAAAGTCCACCTTGTGAGGGAATTTCCATGGACTGCATTTAACAGAGAAGCGAATGGCTTTCTGAACTTGAGCCAAGTAGAGGGTACTTAAGTTTGGATAAAAACAACTTATCATAATTTATAAATACAACCCAACTACAATCCACGATTTTAAACTTTTTCCCTTTATTAGTTGTGTGGTGTGTATGTGTGTGCGTGTATGTGTTTATGTGTAAAGGTAAATAAAAATGATTTCTTAAATAATGTTACAATGTTCTGTTTCCAGAGTACTGCCCTACTGAATTTTCTTGGTAAATATTGCCCCCTTCAGTTCATTCTGAGGGTGTGCATGGTAATAAATGAGAACTTGGTCTTTCCCTGGACTGTGTTGAACTTTGCACCAGAAAGATTCCCAGATGCTCTAGGCTGCTATGACCTCATTAGGCAATCTAATTCTTTCCTAGACATCATTTCCATGTGAGAAAAGACATTGCTGTGTTTTAGGAAACCAGGAACTGAAACCAGTATCTACATCAAGGAAACCATTGATAATTACATTACCATTAGTGACCATGAGTGATTTTGAAATGTGTGCTCATTTTTCCTAAAACTATTTTAAAGAAATCATATGGGTCCATTTGGTTAATTATAATACATATATATGAATAAAAGTGACTATATAAATGAAAAATCAATTAAAAAGTATACATTTTCCTCCCTAAGGCTGTGTAAGTTAGAAGCTGAGGTTGTGAGAATTCTATTTCTTTAAGGGCAGAGAGAGAAATGAAAGCTGGAGAGCATTAAATTCATTCAGCCAACCCTTCCTTATTGGTTTAATATCTTTAGTAATATTCAGTTATTTCCAAGCACTCTGTATATTAAGATAGACAGGATATTTCAGAAAAGACTTCTTATTTGTAAGAGGGCTTAAGAGAACTTCTGAGAAATTTTTGAAAAAAAAAAAAAAAACTGCTTTTACAGAGAAGATAAAATTTGACTATTTTTTTAAACTATTAATCTTTTTAACTACCACAAAAATAAAATTGTAGATATTTTGAAGTACTCATTATAGTCTAGGAAACTATTCAGTGATTTCACAAAGCATTTCAGACTTACACCAACCTTGAAAATATTTTCCAGAAGGCAAAAGTCTCACACACACTGTCACTAGGCAACACTGAATTGCTTAAGTATTAATTCTGTCATTTATTCTGCTGGTTTCTTTTACAGTATTCATTTTTCAACAGACTAATAAAACTTAAATATAACTCTACATTTAATTCTAGAGTATCCGAGCATTGAAAATTCAATGAAATTAAGCTAACACTATAGACAGAGAATCTTTATATGACAGAACATAAATATAGTTTTAATTTTTCAAGAAAGATGTAGATAGAAGATGTTAAATTACTTTGGCCTCCAATGCCGATTTTGACAACTCGATTACCTTTGATTATGGAACTACAGATTAATGTTTTATTCACTACTCCTGAATTTCTGTTATGTACTACTGGTAGGAGTTGTGATGTTTTTAATAATAAAAAACTACAAAAAATATTTGCATTATTTGTATCTGCACTTTCATCTGGGGTATCACATAAAGGAAATATAGCTTAAATTTAATATCAGTGGCAATTAATTACTTAAAAACTCTAATGTAGCAGTTTCACTTTATTTTGGAATTTTTCTTTTATTCCTTCATGTTGATATGTTTATGTTGATGTGTGTATGTGAGAACATATGGTATTTTTTTTTCTTTTTCCTGTCAAAACCAAAATATCCTAACTCTAAATGTTTGGAGACTCTAGGGAAATAGTAGCAGGAAAAGAAAGAGAATCTGATTGTCTTTTGCTATTCCAAATGATGTTCTATGTATGGCTTTTTGTTTCATGATACCTTATAAAAACTATATCATCTTAACTTTCTTGAACAATTATTCACAATCACCTAAGATATTCTTGTCTCTAAACTTATGCTTTACTCAGACACCTTCAAGCAAATGCTGAATTGCGACTGACGTCTGTAAGTCCCCATATGATACTAGCACACCTCACTATGCATTTTAGTCCTCAAATGCCTTTTCCTGCTTCAGGAAAATTGAACTCCATACATGGCAAACTCCACATTCTGCACATTCTGGTTTAATGCCTTCTCAACCCATTCATTTAAGTTGAATCCTCCAACTTATTCTCTGTCACTGTGCTGTTTCTTCCCTTCAAAGCACATATCATTTTATAAAATATGTTCACTTATTTATATGTGTACAGTTAAGTGTTCACTAGAGTGTCTCTAGAGAAGTTGAATGAATAGATATGTACCTAATCAAATTTTAAAGAGCATTGATTGACGTGCAGAGTCTGACGTAGATCCCAGTGTAAACACGGAATGTCGTGTTTATTCATTGCTTTTGTTATCTAATAAATATTTATTGGCTATTATGTGTGACAAATCATCCTAGATTCAGAGACTACATCAATTAAAAACAAACCTGTTCTCATTGAGTTTATATTCTGAGCATGATGATGGTGGGGTGTGAGTGCTGGAGGAGGGTAAGTAGGCAAGTTATGAAGTGAATTAAATGGTCAAAACTGCTACAGAAATGAAAGAGGAAAGCAAGGTGAGAAGCATGGGGCAAGAGGGAACACTTAAATAAAATGACCAGGGAGCTCCTCAACTTGGAGAGAATCATTCCAAACAAGTGAAAGAAAGCAAAATAATCATTAAGAAGTGCAAACACCACGAGGTTGGGAGTGTGCCAAGGAAGAACTGGAGGAGGAGAAGGAGAAGCCAGGGAGGCCCAAGGTCTTTCAGGCCCTTTAAAGGACTTCAGCTTTTACTCTGCATGAAAATCACGCTGAGCAGGATACTCTGGCTGTCCTGTTAGGAGCAGTCAGTAGGGGGATCAAGAGTGGAATCTGGGAGACCACTCACAGGACTAATCCACGTGGGACATGGTGACTGGGACTAGAGTGGTCGCTGTGGAAGAGGGAAAAAGTGGTCAGATCCTGGGTTTGCTGTACATGTTGAATGTTTACTGCCAAAGTTTTTCCTGGTAAATGATGCCGCAGAGAAGGTAGCACTAGCAATGAATAATCATAGCATGAAGGAATTTTTACTTACAGACTTCCTTTAGGGGAGCTTCCTGTATTTGGGAAAATATCCTTAAGAGGCTTAATTGCAGGAGAAAGGCCAGCAATGCGGGTTGGATTTAGGAGAAAAAAAACACGTTGTACCTGAGAAAATGGAAGAATGTATCATTTATTCTGAAGAAGCAAAGGTACTGAGAGAAAATGAGAGGACAGGGTTTTGGAAACTATGAGGTAATGGAAGACACTGATGTGGCCATTTCCTCAATGGTTAGATTTTTTCAGCGAAGCTACTAAAACCATGAAATGTTTAATGTGAGTAAGCATATACTGAGATTATCCTTATTGTAATAAGTGAGTTGGCGACACAGAAAAATAGGAAGTTAGGCAAACTCAACAAAGGGAAGAGCTTTTCTTCTTTCATAATATTATGAAATTGGGTGTTAAAGGCAATTTATTTAGATCTTGGCAAGTTAGGCTGCAATTGGCTGCTGCAATGTCCTAATAAGTTTTAAATCTAAAACGTCTGATTTGGGGATCTGACTAGGGTACAGGAACCATCCAGCTGAGATGAAAAAGGAAGGTGTCAAGTTATGGGTGAGGTCAAGTTTGCCTATTGTCTTTAAAACAAAATCACACAAAATAAAACATTCTGAGTTGATTAGGCCACCAGAACTAGAATACTCGACAGCAAATGCAATGTTCATAATGATAATAATTACTGGTTCCAAATAGGAAAAGGAGTACGTCAAGGCTGTATATTGTCTGTATGTTGTCACCCTGCTTATTTAACTTATATGCAGAGTACATCATGAGAAACGCTGGACTGGAAGAAACACAAGCTGGAATCAAGATTGCTGGGAGAAATATCAATAACCTCAGATATGCAGATGACACCACCCTTATGGCAGAAAGTGAAGAGGAGCTAAAAAGCCTCTTGTAGAAAGTGGAAGAGGAGAGTGAAAAAGTTGGCTTAAAGCTCAACATTCAGAAAACGAAGATCATGGCATCTGGTCCCATCACGTCATGGGAAATAGACGGGGAAACAGTAGAAACAGTGTCAGACTTTGTTTTTCTGGGCTCCAAAATCACTGCAGATGGTGACTGCAGCCATGAAATTAAAAGATGCTTACTCCTTGGAAGAAAAGTTATGACCAACCTAGATAGTATATTCAAAAGCAGAGACATTACTTTGCCGACTAAGGTCCGTCTAGTCAAGGCTATGGTTTTTCCTGTGGTCATGTATGGATGTGAGAGTTGGACTGTGAAGAAGGCTGAGCGCCGAAGAATTGATGCTTTTGAACTGTGGTGTTGGAGAAGACTCTTGAGAGTCCCTTGGACTGCAAGGAGATCCAACCAGTCCATTCTGAAGGAGATCAACCCTGGGATTTCTTTGGAAGGAATGATGCTAAAACTGAAGCTCCAGTACTTTGGCCACCTCATGCGAAGAGTTGACTCATTGGAAAAGACCCTGATGCTGGGAGGGATTGGGGGCAGGAGGAGAAGGGGACGACCGAGGATGAGATGGCTGGATGGCATCACGGACTCAATGGACGTGAGTCTGGGTGAACTCTGGGAGTTGGTGATGGACAGGGAGGCCTGGTGTGCTGCAATTCATGGGGTCGCAAAGATTCGGACACGACTGCACGACTGGACTGAACTGAACTGAACTGAACCATATTTAAAAAAAGACAAAGGTACCAAGTAATTACTTGATAAAATAATGGTGTCAAAAAGCTAAACTACTTTCTATTAACTAATTTCTAATAGCTACTTTCTGAAATTGTGTGAAGATTAAGGGAAACATTCTTTGGAATATTTCTCCCTAAGACTCAGGTTCCAAAGATAATTAACAATTATCTTAAGATATCTTTAAAATCTTTTAAAATGAACAGTATCAGAGTCTATTTATCACCATTTTTAATGATCATAGTAATAGCTAGCAATATATAGACTATGAAGCTTTAATCCATTACACTGAATTAAAGGAGCTAGTCACAAAAGACTACATACATGTTGTAGGCTCCCATTTATATGAAATTTTCAGGATAGGCAAGTTAGTATAGTCAGAAAGTAGACTGATGATTGTTTAGGGCTTATCGGGACAGGTAGAAAAAAAATGGGAATTAATCATAAATAGGTACACAGATTCTTTCATAGAGTACACGGTAGTCATAGTAGTGATGGTTGCATAAGCCTATGACTTCATTAAAAAAAAAACACACATTGAATCATACACTTAAGTAGTAAATTGTATGGTACGTGAATTATATCTCAATAAAGTTGTTTAAGAAATGAGATTTAGGTGAAGACAGTCCATCTTAAAAATGGGAAGACGTTTAATTTTATAGCAAACCCAACAAGATACATTGCTCAACCTGAAATCCAGAGTTGTTTAAAGATGTAATGGGTTTCACAGGACATAATGAGCTTCCTGTCTCAAGAAGCATTCGCCATAGGCAAACTGCCTGGCAGGGTGTCAACTGGGGATTTGAGCATAGGATGAGTGTTTAGTTTAGATGACCTTCGGGGATACATTCAATTCCAAGATTCTTATTCAGCAATTCTGTGATCAGTGTTGCAAGAAGGCCAGGAGAAACTAATGAAATCTAACTTGCATCAGTAAAAGCAGAGTATTAGATCACAGGAGGAAAAAGTCCCACTGTAATATTTCTGTTCAGATGCCACTGAGTTGCAAGAGCAGGATAGATCAGGAGTTTAGGTTTTGTAGATCTCAAAGCGTATACGATTTGGGGGGCCTGTTTAAAAATTAAAAATACAAAATTAAATATAAAAATTAATGGTTAATTAGAATGAAAAAGATCACAGATGCTAAAGCTTATCAATGCCACAAATATCACAAAGTTCATAATATTTTCATTAGTTGACATACTTCTAAAAATGTGACTGCAAAGCCTTAGATTACATCTTTATAAAACTGAAGTTTTTTGAGTAATTTTTGTAGAGGGAAGAGATAATTCAATCTTCTTAGGATGGTTGGATGAAATGTGTTTTTAGTATATCACTTAGAAATATTTTTTCAGCTTCCAAATTCATTGTCAACTTCAGGAAAACTGTTCTTTAGTTTCTTTCATATATAAGCTGTTAAGATTTCCTATGCACTAATTTTAATACCCTTTAAACTTCAGTGATACTCACTATCTAGGTTGTCTTCAGTTCATTCAAGTTAGGATGTCAGGAATTGACACAGCAGATAAAGAAAGATTCTTGCAAGCCTTTTTTTACTCTGGGACTGCTAATGAAAGCTTAATGGTCACAGCGATAACTACAAACACATGTGAACCCCACTAAACCACTGAAAGATACTCCCAATTAGCCAAATCCAGAAATGCCTATGGCCAATCCAAAGCTACCTGGCATTTCCACCGAAAGTCTGAAAAGTCAGAGCAATGGTAACCCACTGAGGTTTAACTATCTTACTTTTGCAAGTTTTGCTGTGTAAACACACAGCTCGTGCCCTCTAGAGGCTGTGAAAGAGGCCCAGGCATGTGGAGCCCTGAAGCTCTTCACTTCATGGAAAATCCACTTCTGTCAGAGGGTGATTTTTAAAGACAAACTGGCTATGAGGATGCAGCATGAGAAACGGTTGAGGGAAATGGGATTTTTAGCCTGGAGCATGAAAGACCTAGAGGGACATGATTACTGCCCTCAAATATTTGAAGGACTGTCATGTAGACATCTGTCCAGGCAGTCACTTTGAGTAGCTCTGGAGGACAAAACTAAGAACAATGAAAAGAAGTTACAAGCGAGGTGATTTCAACCAACTACAAGAAAGAACTTTCTAAACGATTAAAGTTTCTCAAAATGGAGTGAATTGCCTTATGTTGTAATGAGCTCCCTGTTATTTGAAATGTTCCACAGAGGTCAAATGACTACCTGTCAAGAAGAGTGCTATAGAAAAGATTTCAACAATGAATAGAAGTTCAGACCAAGTTACAATTCATTTAACTCTTTAATGTACCCAAGAAGTAAGTTTATCAGGAAACAAATAAGCCTTCACTGTATCTATGGTCAGAGTAGTTTATTAAGTACATTTAAGAAAGAAATATTTTAGAGTTTTCAATGTATAGCAAATCATACCTTTGAATTCAAAAGCTAAATGCCATAGAATTATCCAATAATACTTGGGTCTATCTTCAAAATCCCAATCTGTATTTGACATCAGCATACAACCCCATTAATACCATTTATTTGTTCGTAAATAATTATTGATTACCTTGCATGTGGCAAATACTATGTTATACTACTGGGCCCCAGTGTAAAATGAGTAAAACAGGTTATGGGCTCTTCAGGTGGCTTATAGTCAAGTTACATTTCTATGTAGGAAAAATTTATGCAGTCAGAAAAGCATATAGTTTATAGAATTTTATTAAGCAATATTGTCAAAAGCACGAGCTCTCAGACCAGACAGCCAGAGTTCAAATCCTAGCTTGCAACTTGCATGGGCCATTTACTAGTCTTTGAGTAGCTATTTCTTGTCTATAAAATGAGGATAATACATACTTCACAGGACTTCCATGAATATAGATGATGTCTGTAAAAATGCCTGGTAGAATATCTGGCACATATAAATGCTCTGTAAATATTAGCTTTTATTATCATAAATATTGTGGCATGCACAAGTCTTCTCAGTGTTGTATAGTATAAGAGGCTTTAAAAGCAATAAGCTGTAACGTGTGTGTGTTAGTTGCTCAATTGTGTCCCACACTTGCGATCCCATGGACTTCAGCCCACCAGGCTCCTCTGTCCACGGAATTCTCCAGGAGAGAATACAGGAGTGGGTAGCCATTCCCTTCTCCAGGTGGATTCTTTACCATCTGGAAGGGTCCAAAAGAGAAACTTATATGTTCCTCAAGCTGTTGTATTTTTTCTTGAAAAGTCAGCATAGCTGAAATAATTTGTCTAAATAAAAACACGTAGTTAAAAATATTAACAATAAACTACATAAAACCTTTATCAATCACTAAATGGAAAATACATTTTGAGAGACAGAATCCTTTGTAGTGACCCAGTGTAACAATTAGCTCAGTGGTTACAGAACACAGTACTGCTGAGATGAGGCAAAACTGCTCAGTGAAGACCATGAGGTATTCCTAAAGAAATTGAAATACTTCTTCTTGGTGAGCATCACTGAAGCCACTATGTTTTCAGAAACTTTTTCTTTCTTTGACTGCTGTTATTTTAAGGAATCTTAAAAAAAAAAAAAAAAAGATTTGCTCTTGTATTTTCAGCAGCCGTACGGTTACCACCTTACATAGGCTGAAGTATATTTCAGTCCAACAGCTAAAACTATGGGCTTCTGAATGTGGAGGCCACGATGACTGTGTGTAATTGGATTGTAATTGCATTTATTGTACCAAAAATGTCAACTATTTTCATTGATTATACTCATTTCAAATGTTCCCATAAGCAAGGAAGACCGAGATGACTACACAAGCAATTTATCATAAAAAATGAGAAACAACATTCTTCATCAGGTTAGGACTTTGCATCTCTGCATTCAAACACAGGCAAGCTTTATGGAAAGACACGGTACTTATTGTTTCCCATTTCTGGCATTTTAGCCTGACTTAATGCTTATATATTCAAATTGTCATTGCAACTTCAAGTCATTCCCATACTTTCTTATTCTGGAACTGCTCAGCCTGATCACTTAACACTTTCAGTTCAGTTCAGTCACTCAGTCATGTCCGACTCTTTGCAACCCCGTGAATCGCAACACGCCAGGCCTCCCTGTCCATCACCAACTCCTGGAGTTCACTCAAACTCATGTCCATCGAGTTGGTGATACCATCCAGCCATCTCATCCTCTGTCATACCCTACTCATCCTGCCCCCAATCCCTCCAAGCATCAGAGTCTTTTCCAGTGAGTCAACTCTTGGCATGAGGTGGCCAAAGTACTGGAGTTTCAGCTATAGCATCATTCCTACCAAAGAATACCCAGGACTGATCTCCCTTAGAATGGACTGGTTGGATCTCCTTGCAGTCCAAGGGACTCTCAAGAGTCTTCTCCAACACCACAGTTCAAAAGCATCAATTCTTTGGCACTCAGCTTTCTTCACAGTCCAACTCTCACATCCATACATGACCACTGGAAAAAACATAGCCTTGACTAGAAGAATCTTTGTTGGCAAAGTAATGTCTCTGCTTTTGAATATGCTATCTAGGTTGGTCATAACTTTCCTTCCAAGGAGTAAGCGTCTTTTAATTTCATGGCTGCATTCACCATCTGCAGTGATTTTGGAGCACACACAAAAATAAAGTCTGACACTATTTCCCCATCTATTTGCCGTGAAGTGATGGGACCAGATGCCATGATCTTCATTTTCTGAATGTTGAGCTTTAAGCCAACTTTTTCACTCTCCTCTTTCACTTTCATCAAGAGGCTTTTTAGTTCTTCTTCACTTTCAGCCATAAGGAACAATATACANCTACAGTGATTTTGGAGCCCAGAAAAATAAAGTCTGACATCGTTTCCACTGTTTCTCCATCTATTTGCCATGAAGTGATGGGACAAGATGCCATGATCTTAGTTTTCTGAATGTTGAGCTTTAAGCCAACCTTTTCATTCTCCTCTTTCACTTCCATCAAGAGACGTTTTAGTTCCTTTCCACTTTCTGCCATAAGGGTGGTGTCATATGCATACCTGAGGTTGTTGATATTTCTTCCAGTAATCTTGAATCCAGCTTGTCCTTCTTCCAACCCAGCATTTCTCATGATGTACTCTGCATATAAGTTAAATAAGCAGGGTAACAATATACAGCCTTGACGTACTCCTTTTCTTATTTGGAACCAGTCTGTTGTTCCATGTGCAGTTCTAACTCTTGCTTCCTGACCTGCATACATGTTTCTCAAGAGGCAGGTCAGGTGGTCTGGTATTCCCATCTCTTTCAGAATTTTCCACAGTTTATTGTGATCCACACAGTCAAAGGCTTTGGCATAGTCAATGAAGCAGAAATAGCATTACATGTATTTTCTCACCTGATCCTTATAACCCCTTGAGACAAATATTATATTTGTCCTATTTTAGAGATGAGTGAACTGAGTCATAAGAAGTTAAAACTCTAATAACTAACAAAACCAGAATGTGAATGCAGGCAGTCTGATCCTAGAACATATTCTTTTAAACCTTTTTAAAGAGATAATATTAAGAGAAAGGCAACAGGGAGAGAGACAGTGAATACAGTGGTGGTAGTCTATTTAGAGATGAAGGTTTCATCGTGTAATGGACCACTAACAGTCCTTGATGCTGGTGTCTACAGCTGACACATTTGTCGAACCTGTTTCCAACCACCACAAGTGTCACAAGTCTTCACTCTACCACCATTAATATGCCTACCCTGCTTTAATCAAAAGTACACAAAGCAAGAGCAGGTGCCAAGGATGGGAAATCTGGGGAGTTGCAAAAATGCAGTTAAAAAGCTAAGAGAGGCAACAAAAAGAATTAATGTTGGTCCCAATGCAAATTAAGGCTAGAAAATGCTTCTAGCAGTATAAAAAAGATTGGACCTTCTTCAGTAAAAAATCGAAAGAGTATTGGCTCCATCCAAGGTGGAGTTTACATTTCCCAAGTGGGTGGTATTTCCTTCATCTCTTAGGACTTCACATGATGGCCACTGGGAATTTAAAGAACATCTTGCCATTTGTGCGGAAGCCAAAATTATCTCCAAGAAACAATTTGATCCAACCTTAACCCTTGACAGGGATGTCACCATTTGAAAGTAACTAAGAAGCAACAGAGCCCAAATTGCTTGCCTCCCACTCAATGGAATATACCACACAACTCTCCATCAACAAAAAAACAGGAGAGTAAGAAACTAGCTGGGAAAGACAAAGTTGTGGCTTTCAGAGAGGAAAGAGGAAAAAGAAAAAAGCATTTAAGGGGAAAATGAGTCCTCTCTTGAACGTTGCAAGAGTAAGAGGAACGGGAGACCACAATGAGGACCATGTGGCTGTCACTCGCCATATTTAGTGTACTAAGCACTGCAATAGACACTGATACCCTATTGTTAGGAATTATTATCTCCATTTCTAAGATAAGAGAAGTTTGGGAAAATAAAGCAATTTGCCTTACATTCCACAGCCATTCTTTCAGCGCCTAGATTTAAGCCCATTTTTCTGTTACAGCCAAAATTGTACTCTCCACTGCTAAACTCCACTCCCTTTGAGTAGAAAATAAGGCTCTGATTCCATGTTTCAAATGCTTGTAGACAGAATTTGTTCACAATGCTGCATTCCTTGCCTGACTAGAGTGATCTCAGGATGCACTGAGGAGCTATCACAGAGAACCACAGGGGCCGTGGTTTTTCAGTAGATGGCCCAGAATCTAGTGGTCTCCTGTTCCCCACTCATGTGGCTCCATAGAGATCTGGTTATGTGATATATACACTACCCTCCTGACCAAAGGGATTTGGACAAATTTTATGCAAATTCAGCCTGAGTATGAACCCTGGTTATTTTTTGATATGGCATGCCTCTTGTTCATTACATCATAACCCTCGTTATGCAGGAAGATCACCTGAACAAACCGATGCATACTCTTGATTGGAGGTGGAGCCCAGGAATCCATGTTTTTACTTAAAGGACCCCACCTGATTCTAATGTGCAGTCAGGGTTGCAGAACCACGGCTCTGCCTGATAGACTCTCTGACCTAACCTTGTCTTCTATGTTCTGACTTTATTTTAGTTCATCTGACTCTCTTATCTTACTGATTTTAATTTTTGTCTCTAAAGATCTCTGTCCTTCTGTTCTCAGATGGTAACCTGGCTTCAGTTGTGACTACTCTCTGAGTTCCATTTTGGTTTCCTTGACTCTAGACTGCAGATTTTAATTAATTTGAGTTCCTTTTTCTGATTCTCAGTAGAATGTCAACTCATCTCACTGGCAACCAAGAAGTAGGGAGAAATTCTGGGACTGACAGGTGGACCCAGAGAGACAACAGTTGACACAGCAAAGGATAATTGCCAAGTTCCATGTTCAGGAAGCTTTTGTTTATTAGTTCCATGTAATTTCACCTCCAGGTTAGCTAGATTGTCCTTGGAATCCAGCAGTGTCTAGTTAAATTCCTCTCCTAAGCAGCCTCTTGAGACTCAGAGCTGGTGGCTCTATCCTCTGACTGTCACCACTCAGAAATCCTGACAACTCTCCTGGAGAGACAAATCCTGAGCTGTACCTAATCAAGGTGAGTCTCCACTTTGATTCTATAAATCTCCCAGTCAGCCTGCTTCATGCCACAGAGCATGAACAAGTAGAAAATAGAACATGCAAGCATTCTCCTCATTATAACCCTGAGGCAGCTGAGCAGAGAATGTCACCACCCCTGGATCCTTTTGTTGATAATGTGAAAAGAGGCAATCCTTGAACAGAGGGTACAAGAATTTTTTTATAATTGCCATCCACACATATTTAAAAAATAATTGATAGGTTATAGAAACTCATGCTATGCTGTGCTTCATCACTCAGTCCTATTCCACTCTTTTCAACCCCACGGACTATAGCCCACCGGGCTCCTCTGTTCATGGGGATTTTCCAGGCAAGGGTGATGGCAGTGAAGGTCCCACAGAACAAGACTGTGAAACAATTATTCACTTGGAAGCTCCTCAAGGCCAATATCTCAGTTGAACTTCTTCCTCTGCCAAATGCTGTTCCCTGATTCCTTTCATAGGTATCAGATCAGTTCAGTTCAATTCAGTTGCTCAGTCATGTCCGACTCTTTGTGACCTCATGAACCACAGCACACCAGGCCTCCCTATCCATCACCAACTTCCAGAGTCTACCCAAACCCATGTCCATCGAGTAGGTTATGCCATCCAACCATCTCATCCTCTGTCATCCCCTTCTCCTCCTGCCCTCAATCTTTCCCAGTATCAGGGTCTTTTCAAATGAGTCAGCTTTGCAACAAGGTGGCCAAAGGATTGGAGTTTCAGCTTCAACATCAGTCATTCCAATGAACACCCAGGAATGATCTCCTTTAGAATGGACTGGTTGGATCATCTTGCAGTCCAAGGAACTCTCAAGAGTCTTCTCCAACGCCATAGTTCAAAAGCATCAGTTCTTTGGTGCTCAGCTTTCTTTATAGTCCAACTCTCACATCCATAAATGACCACTGGAAAACCATAGATGGACCTTTGTTGACAAAGTAATGTCTCTGCTTTTTAATGTGCTATCCAGGTTGGTCATAACTTTTCTTCCAAGGAGTAAGCCTCTTAATTTCATGGCTGCAATCACCATCTGCAGTGATTTTGGAGCCCAGAAAAATAAAGTCAGCCATTGTTTCTGCTGTTGCCCCATCTTTTTGCCATGAAGTGATGGGACCAGATGCCATGATCTTAATTTTCTGAATGTTGAGCTTTAAGCCAAACTTTCACTCTCTTCTTTCAATTTCATCAAGAGGCTCTTTAGTTCTTCTTCACTTTCTGCCATAATGGTGGTGTCATCTGCATATCTGAGGTTATTGATATTTCTCCTGGCAATCTTGATTCCAGCTTGTGCTTCTTCCAGCCCAGCATTTCTCATGATGTACTCTGCATAGAAGTTAAATAAGCAGGGTGACAGTATACAGCCTTGACAACTCCTTTTCCTATTTGGAACCAGTCTGTTGTTCCATGTCCAGTTCTAACTGTTGCTTCCTGACCTGCATAAAGATTTCTCAAGAGGCAGGTCAGGTGGTCTGGTATTCCCATCTCTTTCAAAATTTTCCACAGTTTCTTGTGATCCACACAGTCAAAGACTTTGTCATAGTCAATAAAGCAGAAATAGATGTTTTTGAACTTCAATAAATATATTTGGTCCAAATTCCATCTCAGCATTTGTGGCAAACACCCAACATTTTTCATGCACTTATGCGCCAGGAAATCCTCTAAGATTTATAAGCATTATTTTGTTTTCTTCTGCCAACACTCTTACAAATTAGGTATTATTATTACTCCATTTTGCAGGAGAAGAAACAAACAAAGAAGGTATAGATTGAGAATTTTGACCTGAATTGCCCAACTCCAAACCTGAGTATTCAGTCACATTTTATTTTCTATATTTGGGACATATTTGGTGTTTTCTGGTAGCTTTATACAAGGTATAATTGGAAGATTAAGAATATGAAAGGCATTGATGAGAAAGAAGGTTTGACATTCAAGAAAGAAATTAATACAGGGGGTAAAGATTAAATCAGCAAAAGAATCAGTATGAAAAGATGATCTACTGGAGATCTTTAGGGGGTGAGCAGAGTAGTTGGGAGTTCAGAGTTCTCTTTTCTCAGAAAACTTAGGTCCTTCCCCAGTATTTCTTAGAAAAGGAATAAGAGGACTGGGTTAACTCTGGAAATTTTTTTCTTTCTAGCTAAGAAGACAGAACCTGATGAAAGAAAAGACATTTGCCTTGTTTCTTCCTTCCAGTCTCGATGGCAGGCGCTCGATCAATGGTTCTCAAGCTTTGGTCCATATGGGAATCAGCTGAAGAACTTGGTGACCCACATAAGGGCCTATGCTATCTTCAAGGAGCCTGGGCCTCTCTCTGCTTTCTCATCCCTCTAGATGATTCCGATGCACAACAAAGTTTGAGAACTCCAGCTAGAGAAGTAGTTTATCCAGTGTCTGAGGAAATTCAGAGACACTGGTCCCCAGATGAGATGCTGAACCAATCCCAGCAATGGTTTATTTTCAGGCTTCTTGCCGTGTAAAAAGAAAAACCTACTTAAGCTATTTTAAGTAATTGTGGCTAAAATAATTCTATGTTGATACACAGCCAAAGCAAAAAAAGGAATCACAACCAATTATAATATCTCTGATGCTGATAGAATCAAAATGTTCCAGTTGCTCAGAAAAAATTCAACTTGGGCACTGAGGCCAAAGAAAAATCACTCCCCTACGCCTGCATAAAGGAGACATTGCTTGCTGCGGTAAATAATATCTTCAGCAATATCCCTACTAGAGATAAAAAAGAGAACATTTGGTACAATCTCTTTACAGTGTCTCATTGCAAAATACCAAAGTGTATACCAGGAAAAATGATTCTGGGGAATAAGATATAGATTGCAGATTATCTGAATTAATCTAAGAATGAAGTTTAAAATGTTTGGATGATTAACTGTTGCATAATATGAAAAAGTGAAAATCAAGAAGCAAAACTACAAAAATTGGTTTGATTTATTAGCATTGATGGGCTTATAATTTAGCTTGACAATTTTTTCTTGCTTCTGATACAAACACAAGCTTCTAATTTATTCATAATTACCCAGTATTTACCAAACAGAACTTAATAGCTCTATCTTCCTCAACTTTATCAGTAGAGTACGAATCAATTTCAACTCATCTTGTTCCATTTATATTTTATTTTTTGCTCTGCATCTCTAGGTATATTCTCAAGCTATTGTACTTATGTATCCCAGCAATCTCTAAAAAGTGTTCAAACACTGCTGCCTTTAAAGAAAAGTAATAAATGCCTTAGCTAACTGTGGTCAGAACTACTCAGGGAAAATCAAGGCAGAACAGCCGTGAATGGAGAATCTTGGGCCATGTGACACACGTGCTGATGAAGGAGGATTGTCCCAGGGCTGGCCCAGCAGTACTTTCTTTTTTTTTTTTTTAAACTAATTTATTTAATTGGAGGCTAATTACTTACAATATTGTAGTGGTGTTTGCCATACATTGACATGAATCAACCATGAGTGTACCTGTGTTCCCCATCCTAATCCCCTCTTCCTATCTTCCTCCCCGTCCCATCCCTCACGGTCATACCAGTGCACCAGCCCTGAGCACCCTGTCTCATGCATCAAACCTAGACTGGTGATCTATTTCACATATGATAATATACAGCAGTACTTTCAAGGTTTAGACCTGGAGATGGCAGTATGCAGCAAAACTATTGTCTTATATAGTCATAGAAATTACAGTCCTCTGCTGACATGGCTTAACTATCATTCACAAAAAACCCACAGTTTAACAAGCCAGTATCTCCTTTTGCCCACACTGAAGACAACCAAACCTTGAGTGCATTTCCATGAGATTCAGGGGAACAGACATTTTAATTATCTTCCTTTTTGCCTTAGATTTTTCTCAGGGTCTATACCTATACTTTCTTCCTTTAGCCCTGTCTCAGAGGAAAGATTACTTTGTATTTTTGTAAAATCATCATTCCACTTGTTATCTTGATGCCTTTCATCCTTCTGTCCTCTGGGACTTTGCTCCATCAATCATCTCTGTTCCTTCATCTTGAATCCTTCACCTTCCTCTTGTTTCTTCCTCCTGATTACAAACGTGTTTCTCTGTATCCTCCCCCAAAACAAATCCCTCCCCTGATCTTGCTTCTACATTAAACTGCTGTCTAATCTCTTCCTGTTAAGAGGGAACTTCTAAAAATAAGAGGCTATGCTCAAAGACTTCACTTATAACACCCTCCACTTCCTCTGCAGTTTATTTTCCAACACTTTGAAAAGAGGATCTTTACCTAACAATCCATTTTGTTTTGTTTTGTTTTTTTAAGAATGACTTCAATAAACTAATTATCCAAGCCAATTGCTTTTCTACATTTTTATGTTCCTTTCTATGCCATCTGACATGACTGATCACTCTGTGCTTTTAAATTTTTTTTCACCCTTGGTGTCAATAATGACACTATTCTTCTGGTTCGTACTGTAACTTCATTCATTCCTGACAACTTTTAACAGTTTTCTTCTCAGAGAAATTTGCTTCTTCCCCATCTACTAGTAGGTATGTGTGCATGCTCAACTGCTCAGTCATGCCTGACTCTTATCAATCCCATGAATTGTGGCCTGCCAGGATCCTCTGTCTGTAATAAGAATACTGGAGTTGGCTGCCATTTCCTCCTACAGGGTACCTTGCCAACCTAGGATCAAATTCACATCTCCTGTATTGCTGGCAGATTCTTTACCCCTAAGCCACCTGGAATCACACACACACACACACACACACATTCTTATACATGTGTGCACAAAGGCTGCTGTGGAAGAATGATGCCACTTCCACTCTCATCCTCAACTAAAAATGACTAGTCACCAGTGTCAGGCTAAGTTAGGGGAGTAAAGTGGGGTGATCAAGACTTGGAGACTTAGCTCTCCTTGGAATATAGGCAATCTCAATACCCTAATTTTGTTCCTGGGCCCTTTCCCATCTCATTTTGATGATACATTGTTATTCAGTCTCTAAGTTGTGTCCCAGTCTTTGCAACCCCACAGACTGCAGCATGTCAGGCTTCCTTATCCTTCACTATCTCCCAGAGGTTGGTCAAATTAACCTCCATTGAGTATGTGATACTATCTAACCATCTCATCCTCTGCCGCCCTCTTCTTTTGCCTTCAATCTTTCCCAGGATCAGGGTCATTTCCAATGAGCTGGCTCTTTGCATCAGGTAGCCAAAGGACTGAAGCTTCAGCATCAGTCCTTCCAATGAATATTCAGGGTTGATTTCCTCTAGGATTGACTGGTTTAATCTCCTTGCAGTTCAGGGGACTTTCAAGAGTCTTCTCCAGCCCCACAATCCGAAAGCATCAATTCTTTTGTGCTCAATGTTCTTTATGGTCCACCTCTCACATCCATATATCACTACTGGAAAAACCATAGCTTTGATTATAAGGGGTTTTTTTGGTGATTACATTAATCATAATTTCTCCCTAAATGACATTCACATTTAGTCACACTCAGCCTAATCTTTCAATTCCAATTCAGGTCAGTATATCTAATTGCCTGTTATTCTTATGACTAAACTGACAACCTCTCTAACACTTTATGTTCAAAGCTAAGTCACAACACCCAGGACTAAGCAGAATGCATTGTTAAATAGCAAAACAAATATCTGTTTGTTTATCTATATTTCAGAAAGTTTAAACAATTATTTATTATTTCAATAAAACTAGATTTTAAAGCATATTGTGCATGAAAGTTATGTCTAGTGACCAGTATTTTTAAAGCCATGAGGAGGTTTTACCATGGAGCTATCTTGAATGACAAGGCTCAATGTATACATGGATTTTTGCACTATTTTGCACATACATAATTTTTAGACCCTTTAACAGAAGGGGTAAGAGTTAGAGGTTGTTCCTCTCTGGTAAAAGTCTGTTTTATAAATATTCTTTTTAGAAGCATGACTTCTGGAATTGTCCAAATGAATTCAGGACTATTATATAACCATGTAAGTTTTGTAGACACAGCTAACCTAATAACCAATTTGGTTTGCTACTGTGCTGCTTGCTTCAATTTCAGGTAATAACTAGGGTAGCATGGACTTTCTGTGTGTGTGTGTATAATAAGTACGTAGATGAAAAGGAAAGTGATGTTGAACAAGGGTTGGGATTTGCCTCTTATAGGCAGGCTGTCCCACAGTGCCATTCTATCAGCAAATATAACATTTAAAAATGAATACACTGTTTTGTGAAAATAGATGTGGAAGTAGAAAAGTAGGTCTTTCTTTAAGTTCCATGGATGCTCCAGTATGATTCAATGATTAGACAACAGATGGACAAACACATAAACACTAAATAAGAAATACGTGCCAAATTCATGTCCCAGGATTTATTCATGAGCCTATGAAAACTTGAAGACTTATGTGTGGCTATGCATATTTATGAAGCTGAAAACAATGGTATATTATTATTTCCTAACCTGCAGGGCTCTTGATTTTATGTGTGCATAAAATGACTATAATTTTGAGATACAGCATTTTTCACCTGCATCTGTCTTTTTACATGATAAGCGAGGGAGAAGGACTCCAATGTCATATAGATTCATCTAGAATCATAAAGCTAAAATTGAATTCAAGACCTCATCTGACTATTAGAAATCATCAATTCTTTGCTATATGCTTTATTGAAGAGTATGATGACTTTGAGAGGTCTGCTAAGTTCCCACTAAAGGCAGCCAAAGCCAGTATTAGCCATAGAAAGAGCTGAGTCCAAGTTTATGCAGCAAAAATTGGGCCCTGAATTACTGTAACAGTTACTCCATGAGGTGAGATAAAAGTGGAACTGATTTCTTGTGCTGAATATCCAAAAAAATAGCAAGAGTAATTAACATTTTTGAGGGTTCCTATGTGCCAGGCACTGTTAAAAGCACTTTGCATATACATTATCATTTTAACATCATCATAACCCATCAGAATGGGTAATACTATTAGTTTCCATTCAGTTCAGTTCAGTTCAGTTGCTCTGTCATGTCCGACTCTCTTGCGACCCCGTGAATTGCAGCACGCCAGGCCTCCCTGTCCATCACCAACTCCCGGAGTTCACTCAGAGTCACGTCCATCGAGTCAGTGATGCCATCCAGCCATCTCATCCTCGGTAGTCCCCTTCTCCTCCTGCCCCCAATTCCTCCCAGCATCAGGGTCTCTTCCAATGAGTCAACTCTTCGCATGAGGTGGCCAAAGTACTGGAGTTTCAGCTTTAGCATCATTCCTTCCAAAGAAACCCCAGGGCTGATCTCCTTTAGAATGGACTGGTTGGATCTCCNCTCCCAGAGTTCACTCAGACTCACGCCCATTGAGTCCGTGATGCCATCCAGCCATCTCATCCTCTGTTGTCCCCTTCTCCTCCTGCCCCCAATCCCTCCCAGCATCAGGGTCTTTTCCAATGAGTCAGCTCTTCGCATGAGGTGGCCTAAGTACTGGAGCTTCAGCTTTAGCATCATTCCTTCCAAAGAAATCCCAGGGCCGATCTCTTTCAGAATGGACTGGTTGGATCTCCTTGCACTCCAAGGGACTCTCAAGAGTCTTTTCCAACACCACAATTCAAAAGCATCAATTCTTCGGTGCTCAGCTTTCTTCACAGTCCAACTCTCACATCCATACATGACCACAGGAAAAACCATAGCCTTGACTAGACGGAACTTAGTCAGCAAAGTAATGTCTCTGCTTTTGAATATGCTATCTAGGTTGGTCATAACTTTCCTTCCAAGGTGTAAGCATCTTTTCACTTCATGGCTGCAGTCACCATCTGCAGTGATTTTGGAGCCCCCCAAAAAATAAAGTCTGACACTGTTTCCACTGTTTCCCCATCTATTTCCCATGAAGTGATGGGACCAGATGCCATGATCTTCGTTTTCTGAATATTGAGCTTTAAGCTAACTTTTTCACTCTCCTCTTTCACTTTCATCAAGAGGCTTTTAGTTCCTCTTCACTTTCTGCTGTAAAGGTGGTGTCATCTGCATATCTGAGGTTATTGATATTTCTCCCGGCATTCTTGTTTCCAGCTTGTGTTTCTTTTAGCCCAGCATTTCTCATGATGTACTCTGCATAGAAGTTAAATAAGCAGGGTGACAATATACAGCCTTGACATACTCCTTTTCGTATTTGGAACCAGTTTGTCCCTAGACTACGCTATAACTGAAACTAACACTCTGGTCATATGAGCTAATAAATTCAGTTGTATTAATACTAACTAAACTAACTCAAACTTAGTATTAATACAACTGAATTTATTAGCTCATATGACAGGAGTGCTAGTTTCAGTTATAGCATAGTCTAGGGGCTCAGACTATGTTGTCAGATCTCTCTCCATCAGCTACCTCTTCTTTCCTGTGGGTTGCTGTTTAATTCCAGTGCTCTTACTTATAGAAGTTCCTGCTTCTGTTTCCTCAGTGTTGAGATTTGGAAGTGAGCTTCTTTAGAAATTAAGGATGAGGTAGGGTTATCTTGAGGTAGAATGAGTTTGCAAGAAGGATACTTCTTAAAAGAAAAACAAGGAAGTTAAATTAAAAGAACATTTACATCAAAAAATAGGGCATTGATTCTCAAATTAGAATGTGCTTCAGAATCACCTAGAGGGCTTGTAAAAATGATTCCTAGGTCAGATCCCCAGAGTTTCTGATCTTAGTGGGTTTAGAATAGGGCATTTTTAACAAGTTCCTGATGATGGTCTAAGGACCACACTTGGAGAGATAATACTGGTTGTATAAAATATAAGATGCTCACTATTTTTTTCAGATGTTCCTATGCTCTGTGGCTTGATCTGCTGCCTCAGATGAGAGCTTGCATTTTTGCCCTTAATCCTATAGAACAATGGCCATTTGTTGGTGCCCTATGCAAACTCTTGAGATTGTTACTACCTATGGAATCATTTAGCAAAATTAGAACTATTTCACTCAATATTTAATTTAACAAATCTGTTCTGAGCCACTCTGACTCACTTTTTCTTTTTTTTTTTTTTGAGGCTTAAAGCAACAACTTATTTAGTTGTACTTTGTGATTTTGTGGGTCAGGAATTCTGGCAGGGCTAGTCTGAGTGATTCCTCTGCTCAACATAATCATCTGGGGTAACCCACTGGTTTTTGCCTGGTGACTGGTCTCACATGGAAAAGCTAAGACAGCTTTACCCTCATGCCTGGCAAATTGGAGAGGATGACTCTAAAGCTGGCACAGCCAGCTTCTTGTACTCCATGTAATCGTAGGGCCTTTCCACATGGTCCAGGGCTCCCAGAAACCAAGGCTAGACCTGAAATTGGCATAGCATCACTTCATTGTTCAGTCAGCATTGGCCAATTTCAGGGCAAGGAGACACAAACCCCACCTATTGATAGGAGAAATGTCAAAGAATTTGTGGCCGTCTTTTCTCCAATGCAAATACCAGAGTTCTACTCCCAGATATTCTGACTTAATAGGTGTATGGTGAGGTTCAAGATTCTGCATTTTAGAAAACCTCAGGTTTTATGCAATAAAAAGCAACTGCTACTTTATATAAATGATACTAAATAATATGACAACTTTTATAGGTGAGTTTTTTTTTGTTTGTTTTTATTAAAGAACTTAGACTAATACATATAGGAAAAGTCAACAGTGATTTTTTGGTGATTTTTGTCCAACTTACCTGTTAAATATCTGTAACATTATATAAAATATGTCAGTATATGTGTCATATTTAGATAAAGGTAAATAAGAAATGGTATTGGAATTCTAATTCGGAAGCTTACATTCTTGAAGTACCTACCACAAATGCTTTTGCTCTCATAATTGTAATTAACAAGGCTTTCTCAATTAGCATACTGTCAGATATAGGTTTGTATTGAACAACATAATGCCTTTCAAATAGCAGAAATATTAAAGTGGAATTTTTTGTTGAGATTAAAGGCATTTGAGGCATATGGCTAAGAACATCTCTAACACATGCATAGATAAGATACAAGAATTCAAGGAAATTGAACTTTCTTATCTGATTTGAAAGCATAAGTTAAATCTCTAAATTGTCCTTTATTCTAAGATGAACATTGGAGGACTTTGCCTCAGGCTGACTTTTTAAGGCTGAGAGAATTCTATGCCTAGTCTTAAAGTTTTCTTCAAGTCAACTTTTTTATGCAAGATGATGATTGAAACTTCTAAAAATCAAGATGAGTTCCTAGAGAGTCAAAACAGGTTATATTTGAGCTCATTTGCTATAGCATTTTTCTATTTGAGAGCCAGTAGAGGGAATAGTTAACCCTCATTCAAAGTTTATTTGAGCAAAGCCACTACACAGAACCTAAGAACTCTGGACCCCTGTACTTGGACCCCATATTCTATACCCTTTGTTCCCAGCAGAAGTCTTTTTCTCAGGCTGTCCTTGGTACCTTCCAAGCTTACCCAGGCTCTATGTTTCTTTCTATCATACCCAAATTCTGCCTTTACGGATGCATATGGAACGTTTTGAATGAGTCATTTTCTCAGTCCTGGTATGGTTACTGGATTGTTTCAACAAATTGGTGAACTTCTGAACATCACACAGAAGGTGTATCGACAAAGTTACATCTTATTGACTCTGTGGGATTCTAGGCATATCTTTCATTTAAAAAAATATTATTCTGAAACCCTTTCACAAAGTTCAAACACTAGACAGCTATTCAGTACCAGGCATTTGGCAAATCTATGGCCTTAAAACAGGCTGGTGGCTCTGTAATCCCCACTCCCTCCCAAGCTTCTCTACCCGTTCTAGAGAAGTAGAGAAAATAGCACTTATGATGACTTTCTTCAGATCATATATATGCAATATACATATGCAATGGCCAGAATTGAACTTGTCTCAAATAATGAGTACACACCTGAAATGGTTACCATATTTGATTCAACTATAATAATATAGTGAATAGTCCAGATTCCACCCTCTTTTTTTCTTTAAGGAAGTGGGAAATTAAGAATAGGTGTGAGATCAAGAGTGCTAAAGGACACACACACAATCCTCAGGTGCTTTGTCTTCATTAAATATATTCTTAAAGTGCTTCTATAAATGTCATGGAGTTATAAAGATGATTGTGTGTCTTAGAGTCCTGTTGGGAGCTGAGGACAAGTGATTTCAGGGAAGAATAGACAATATATTTGAAAATCATCTACAGATGATTCCATGGCAAAAGAAGCATAACAACTGCTGAAAATTTCCACGCACATGCAGATGCCATTCTGCTACTTCTGCTTTTCACACATGGGGCATCAAACAAAACCAAACCCTGGGGACATGCAGACACAGAGTGAGAAGGACTTCAGGGACTGCTGGCACCTCAGTGCAGTTTATTAGAGCATAACACCTTCCTGGATAGTCAGTGCTACTTTAGGGACTAAACCAATGCTTCTAAATGAAAAATTAAGAAAGGTTATTATGAATAGACAAGTGGAATCACGCAGAAAGAAGAATTAATTTTTAAAAGAAAACCCCAACTTCATTACGGGTTTGTAGCTTGCTGTATTTTTCCATGGTCCTCAGTCTTAACCAGTTTAGTGTAAAATAAATTTTACAAGCTTTGGTTGGGGAATTAACATGACCAGAAAGAAATTGGCTTTAGTACATTCCTAAGCCTTCCAATTTCAACTTAAATCAAGGCATCTTGTCCAGTCATGTTTCAATCACTTTTTAAGATGAATTATGCATTTGCAATAGACTTGAACAGTCTTCTGTCCCTGAATTATGTTTGCAAGCTCTGTTGCAATCTTATTTAATTGCATTAAATGTTTCAATTATTTCTTTTTCCCCCCCTTTTCCAGGGAGATTTCTTGACTCTATTCTAAATCTTTGATGCTTTCTAACTTTCTATAACCATTCACAGCTTACTAGAGTAGACAAGCATGAAATTAATGCTGTGTAGTAGTAATTCACTAATGCCAAGAAAGTTTGTGCTTGATTATTAGGTAACACTGCTAGCATTTCAGGTCCTGATTTTTCTTGAGTGGAATGTGGCCAGAAGTTTATAACTCTTGAACCAAATAATTTTAGTTTTATGAACAAATAAAGGACTTGTTTGGGTTTTTTTCTAATATTGCTGGGGGAGGATTACATGATAATTGCTTAAGCAAAAAGAGCTCCATTTATTTTTTAACTTCAATTATATCTTTAGGAAACATGTTTTTTAATTATTTTGTTGTTGTTGGTTTCTTTACTAAATGTATCTCTGACTAAAGCCCAACTGTAGGTTCAAATGACTTAGTCCTTGTGTATATCATCAATAAAATGATCACTTGGGGTATTTAGCCACAGCTTTTTTCTTTTTTTGGCAATATCTTCAAACACTTTCTTCACAGTGATTCCAGTCATGCAAGTGACTGTTGATAAGGTAAAATTATCAAGACAAACATTTCTGAACCTACTGCGGAAAAATTACACAGACTGTCTTTGTAAGCAGCTCTGATAATTTCCTTTCTGGTGCCTGAAATTTCCTAAATAAATGTCACTTTGTAATGAGACTCTCTTTGGTCTCCAGACTGTTCCTTTAAAAACTGTAGTCTGGAATCCTTGCATATGTAGTCCTTGAATTGCTGATGCAACTTGATTGTTATATAGAAATTTTAATTTTTGTGTAAATGCTATGTTTGAAATTTTAAAGTCTAATATTTGTTGTCTGTTAAAAGAATTGAGTTACATGTCTCTAGGTGGCCTGACCGCTGAATGACAGGCCACTCACTAGAAGAATTACTATTATACCTGGCAGGACCCCATAAACAAGAGGGCTAGATACCCATAGGGCATTGAAAATATTTCAGTCTCCTAGTTTCAAACTTTCTGGAGTCATAGAATCTATAACTCCCAGTTGATCAGGGAGCTTCTCCTTTCTTCCCATTGTGTCTTGGGAAGACTCAGGTCAGCATCTTGGTTTTCGATTTCTCTGTTGTCTGTGTATAAAGGTCCACTTGCTTAGAGGAAAACAATGCAATTCCATCTACTTCTGTTTTTAACTTTAAAAATTAACCTTTAACTACACTTGTATACAGACACACAGCCTATTACCCCTACTATAGTAATTTTGTTAATTTTTGGTCTTTCTGGAAAGACAATCCTGGAATTCACAATCCTGGAAAACTAATATTTTCTTATATATCGTAGTATCACAGAACTTGATTCATAGTCACTCATGTGTTAATTTTGTTTATCAAAGCCCCCCATTGTGAGACTGAGAAATGAGAATTTACACTGTGAGGCAAAATAAACACCCATGGACAGAGAAACTTTGTAACTGTATAGAAATTATAAGATAAAGAAATGGATCAAAGTCCAAAATGATGCTACAGAAGTGGAATCATCATAGGAAAAACAGAATAGTTAGAAATCAGAGTATGTTTTAGAAGTATGTTTAATTTGATAGAAAAAAATCACATATTTAAAATTGTAAATAACTTTAAAAATTATGGAGTTAACTAACATCCCTTTGTAGAAAAAGAGTTTGAAATCCATAGATTTTAAGTGGCATTTTAAAAACTAAGTCGTTAATAATGAATCCAGAACAATAGCATAGAATTCCTGACTGGATCTAGCTTTGTGTTATAGCATAATGTGTCTTCTGTTGAGTTTCATATGAAAAAGAAGCTTTTAGAGATATTCAAGAGGCTACTTGAAATATGGAACTGGAGTTAATGTGCTGCCTAAAATACACAAAATAGAGAAAATAAAGCAAATCAGTAAACCATGAGGAGCACTAATAAAATGGTGAAAATATAAGACAAAAAAAAAGTAGCTGCAGGGAAGAATAAAAATTCAAACTAGCAATGCTATTAAAAGAAATTATAGAAAGAAGTAATCAAGAACTTGACCTCTAGAAACAGAAAGAATAATGTTAAGTTGTGTACCACTTAGCTGTTGAATAATGTTGCTGCTGCTGCTGCTAAGTCGCTTCAAGTCGTGTCCGACTCTGTGCGACCCCATAGACAGCAGCCCACCAGGCTTGCCCTCCCTGTTAGTCATCTCTTAAACTAAAATACAATATCCTGGTCTATTAAATAGCATAGAAACAGTATCTACCTCAAATACTGTTATGAACATACATGGTTAAAAATGTACAATTAGTACATTGTCCCATAAAAAATTTTATACATTGTGATTATGACTATTATTGGCTAATCTGGAAGCCAAGAGGATAGTTTTTATGAGCATAGTGCTATTAAATGCTAACATGAAGGTTTCATAAATAATCCCAACAAATTTTTAAATATAGTAAGTTTGGGCCATTTTTAACCAGCAAGAGTCAGTTAAATAAAAATTCAGTTGTATTGTTACTTTTAGAAAAGAGAAAAAAAATTGTAGCTTTAACCTTGGGTATATTTTGAAAAGATTACTAATGTGTTATGTAAAATAGATGAGGCATCTATATTTCACTTCTAGGTGGCATGTATTTACCTAAAAATCTTAGTGGATGTGTTTTTGCAAGTCATGAAACAAGTACTGCTTACATGTTTAGATATCTTAATAGCCTTTTGAAGTACTGACAATTTTTAATGTAGCCAACACTGATATCCAAAGTCATCAGAAGTTATGAGGGTTTTCACCTCATAATTTATTTATGGCATATTCACATTTCACTCACAAATAGGTCACTGGGAAAATTAGGCAACTGAGAATCAGCTTAAAAATATCCGCACCTCTTATTTCCTTCCAAATACATTTTATTTGATTAGCAATTATGGACCACTATATGTGATTACTAATTCAAGGCAGTTCAGCAAGAGTTAATGGAGGCAGAAAGCTAATAACTCTGTCTTAGGCATAGAACAAAGTGACCTAATATTATCTTCTGTTATTTATTTTGACTCACATGAGTAACTCAGGTCTCTCCTAAGAGGATTTTGAAATTCTCAAGATAGGAGGATAGAACAGAAAGTTTGCTTTTGCTTTTGTGACCTCATAGGTGCCTAATTCCAAAGAGTCTTCAAAAAGCATTTAATTCAAGATATTCCTTATTTCTTACATGCATCTTTAGAAGATAGAGTTATGCCAGCTTGAGAAAGGCCAGAGATACTGACTATAACATTTTTGGGGGGCTCCAAAATCACTGCAGATGGTGACTGCAGCCATGAAATTAAAAGACGCTTACTCCTTGGAAGAAAAGTTATGACCAATCTAGATAGTATATTCAAAAGCAGACATTACTTTGCTGACTAAGGTCCGTCTAGTCAAGGCTATGGTTTTTCCTGTGGTCGTGTATGGATGTGAGAGTTGGACTGTGAAGAAGGCTGAGCGCAGAAGAATTGATGCTTTTGACCTGTGGTGTTGGAGAAGACTCTTGAGAGTCCCTTGGACTGCAAGGAGATCCAACCAGTCCATTCTGAAGGAGATCAACCCTGGGATTTCCTTGGAAGGAATGATGCTAAAACTGAAGCTCCAGTACTTTGGCCACCTCATGCGAAGAGTTGACTCCCTGGAAAAGACCCTGATGCTGGGAGGGATTGGGGGCAGGAGGAGAAGGGGACGACCGAGGATGAGATGGCTGGATGGCATCACGGACTCAATGGAAGTGAGTCTGAGTGAACTCCGGGAGTTGGTGATGGACAGGGAGGCGTGGCGTGCTGCGATTCATGGGGTCGCAAAAAGTCCGACACGACTGAGCGACTGAACTGAACTAAACCTGTTTGTGCCACTTAAATGTTATATCCAATACCCTTTTCTATCTTTTCTCCTTCCTGTTTATGGAATCACTACATCTCTTCAAGCACTCACCCTCAAGCTCTGTCCATTGCAAAGCCTACCTTCTGGATTATGACTGCCAGCAGGGAACAATGGAAGAAAAGGATAGTTAGGGAGTTTGGGATCAGCATGTGCACAGTGCTGTATTTAAAATAGATAATCAACAAGGTCCTGCTATATAGCACAGGAACCTCTACTCAGTGTTACGTGGTAGCCTGAATAGGAGGGAATTTGCGGGGAGAAAGGATACCTGTATATGTATGACTGAGGTGTTTACTGTCCACCTAAAACTGTTGAGTCATTTAGTCACTCAGCGTGTCCAACTCTTTTGCAGCCCTGTGGACTGTAGCCCACCATGTTCCTCTGACCATGAGATTTCTCAGGCAAAAATTCTGAAGTGGGTTGCCATTTCCTTCTCCAGGAGATCTTCCTGACCCAGGTATCAAACCCACGTCTTTTGCATCAGTTCAGTTCAGTCGCTCAGTCGTGTCCGACTCTTTGCGACCACATGAACCACAGCACGCCAGGCCTCCCTGTCCATCACCACTCTCGGAGCTCACCCAAACTCATGTCCATCGAGTCAGTGATGCCATCCAACCATCTAATTCTCTGTCGTTCCTTTCTCCTCCTGCCCTCAATCTTTCCCAGCATCAGGGTCTTTTCCAATGAGTCAGCTCTTTGCATCAGATGGCCAAAGTATTGGAGTTTCAGCTTCAACATCAGCCCTTCCGATGAACACCCAGGACTTATTTTCTTTAGGATGGACTGCTTGGATCTCCTTGCAGTCCAAGGGACTCTCAAGAGTCTTCTCCAACACCACAGTTCAAAAGCATTGATTCTTCAGCCCTCAATTTTCTTTATGGTCCAACTCTCACATCCATACATGACTATAGGCAGGCAGATTCTTTACCACTGAGCCATGAGAGAAGCCCTCTTGAAACAACTACAACATTGTAATCAGCTATATTCCAATATAAAATAAAAAGTTTTAAAAAAAAGACCTACTTTCTACAAGGGATGTGCTTTAGCCATTTTCACCATAGTATGAATATGTCACCATTTTCCTCTCTTGGAGTTGTCTGCTTTATATACCTTATCTGATGACAGAATTTTTTTAAAAAAGCTGTATATACTGCTGCTGCTAAGTTGCTTCAGTCTTGTCTGACTCTGTGCGACCCCATGGACTGCAGCCCACCAGGCTCCTCCGCCCATGGGATTTTCCAGGCAAGAGTACTGGAGTGGGTGCCATTGCCTTCTCCGGTATATGCTGCTAGATCATCTTAATATTAAACAGACAAATTCCTGGGTCCTTAGAATTATTATCATGCTATAGACTTTGGTGTCACTCCCAAATTTGTTAAATCCTAACTCTCAGTGTGATGGTATTTGAAGGTAGGGCTTCTGGGAACTGATTAGATCATGTGGACAAAGCCCTCATTAATACAATTTGTGCCTTATAAAATCAGTGTCCGGGGGCTTATGTTTTTTATAGTCACCCAGTCTAG
This sequence comes from Aepyceros melampus, assembly GCA_006408695.1. NCBI lineage: Eukaryota > Metazoa > Chordata > Mammalia > Artiodactyla > Bovidae > Aepyceros > Aepyceros melampus. The sequence continues at coordinate 23,076 of SJXQ01009577.1, read as the reverse complement.
GGTAATGTTGTTAAAGCAGCCCAGATATACTAAGACATAACATGAGAAGACATGGACACAACCGTAGTTTATCTTCGTGTTGTGCATTTGGTTCTTCTGCCTACTAATGTGCAAGGAACATGTGATCACAAGCATGGAGGACAGACTTCGGGAGACCTTTTTCTTCAGATTTATAATAAAACACTTTAATATTAAAAAAAAAGTCATAGCAATTTAAACATCAAAAGTAAGAAATACATTTTTAGTTATTGAAAAGTAACCCTGAGGGAAATTAGAACTTACTGGCTCTATCTTTGGATGGTCAATACATATATATAAAGATTCCAAACTTGTATGAAAAAAGAACATTAGTCACTTTATTAGATGTCACTAGCCCAAAGTTTCCTTATTCCTCAGCCTCATTAAAATGGCTTCGGAGGTGTCCTTGCCCCACACAAGCGCATTGTCCATTCAGATATTTGTTCACGCTCTGTGGCTTTTCTCTCATCTACCACTGAAAGGAAAATCAAATTTGCTCTCTATCCAATGTTTAGGTATTAAATCAGATATTCTTGGTTACAAAGTTCAGAAGGATCTTCTGTAAAGAAAAGTCTGTGTTATGGGATTGCTTTTAAGGAAAAATGGGATTATTATGAGGTCTTCAATATATTTTAGTAACTGAGGCTTTCCTCGGATATAATGTGATTTAGCACTGCCTTCTATTGAAAGTCATACATTATCAAAGAAGTTACACAGTGAAATCCCACTGAAATGACTGTGGTCTAATTTTAAAATGACCCTCTGTAATACAAATTATAGACCAAAGATTTAGCCATTAAAAGAATTGGAGAAAGAATGGATATATGTATAACTGATCACTTTGCTGTACACCTGAAACTAACATAATACTGTAAATCAGCTCTACTTCAATATGAAATTAAAATTTTAATTTAGACTATTATAGAAAAAATTAATGCTAATGCAAAAGGGCATAAATGGGAAAAAACTGAAAAAATAATAAATACAAGACTGTAAGTAGCATGTTGCATATAAAGAAATACAGATTGTTAAAAATTCATTTAATCTTGGGTACTTCTAAACATTTAGCACCTTTATGCTGCTGCTGCTAAGTTGTACATTGATGTTAATTTGGAAATAAACTGGGTTAAAGTAAAACCTTTTTTTCTATAATGCAGAAAATTGTTACATTAATAAATTTTTACTTCAAAGATCTGTTCTAGTGTTATAGCATTTTGAAATTCAATAAAAATGTTCTCAGAAAGGATTTTATGAAGACAGTATATAGACTCATCTATCAACTGCTTCATGTAGACATATAAGTAATAAAGGTATAAGGATTAGAATCTGTTTTTAATAACAGTCATATATTTAACTAAAAGGGAAGATCCAAAGAGTGGACATGTTCATTTAGAGCTTTGGAAAAGTACTATAAAAAGTGATTCTTGGACCTTAACTATGCCAAGTAAGAAAATTTACTCCTCCTTCATACATGCCACTTAGAATTTAATTTTAGGTGTTCTGCTTGGTGGGTATTTGAAAATAAAGTTTGACAAAACTTATGGCTTCAAATTTAATCCAATACTACTGTGACCTATGTCTTGAAAATAAGAGTGAAAGATGTAAATTGACTTCCTCTTTAAGGAATGAGTGGCACGTTTCCTAGTAATAATAAATAGTAAAAATTTAACCCACCCAGAGAGCAGATTGGCTATATTATCAATAATGAGTTCTCATTGATATAATATTTATGTTTTACAAACTCTATGTAATGTGTGACTTTCACTTTAAAATAATTTTAGAAAAATTTTTGCAAAGCAATTCAATATCTTGATATAAATAACTTTTTATTAAGAATAGTAACAAAAATCTTAAGTGCTATAAGATACTCTAGTCAAGTTTTAGGTTGACCAATAGTGCCTTGTAGTATCTACCAATGTCTAAAATGTTAAGAACACAAGGAAGTATTTTCTCAAGATGGCATGTTGTTCCACTACCAATTTAGAGAAGGTGGTTATTAGAAGGCCTCTTGGAGAAGAGCTGAAAGAAAGGTGGGTTACCAAAGATGATAGCGACACCCTTCATGCATTCTTTCAAATCTCCTTTGAATGACACATATAAGGGTAGTGGAGAAAATTAATCAAGAATCTTGAAATAAAACTTGTAAATTTGAAAGTTCATTGATACATCAACCTTTCAGAATCCTTTAGACTCAAGTCAAAGACATTTTGATTCCCTCCTTCCCATGCTGTATTCTGGCTGTGATGTTCTCTCCAATTTTGAGAGCAAGTCAGATATTAGGTGCCGAGCTTGAATCAAGACCGAGGTTGAGGTGATACTGTGTCACTGTTATGGTTCAAAGTCAGTGATGTAAACATATGAGAATATTGGAAATCAGAAGGAAGTTATAACATTACCATCTTCATTTTAATCCAGGCTTTTCTGAAGACTTTTGGTGGAATATATGCTTAGTCACTCAGTCATGTCCAACTCTTTGCAACCCCAAGGACTGTAGCCCACCAGGCACCTCTGTCCATGGGGATTCTACAGACAAGAATACGGGAGTGGTTTGCCATTTCCTTTTCCAGTGGATCTTCCTGACCCAGGGATCGAACTCGGGTCTCCTGCATTGCAGGCAGATTCTTTACTCACTAAACAATGAGAGAAGCCCTTTGGTGAAATAACAACATGTAAAGGCGATTTTGGCAGTTTCTTTCTTTTTGTGGAACAGAGCAGAGGGTAAAACAACTCATCTGATTCAAAGAGAAAATAAAAAATGGCAGTTGAGACAGTTCCAACTTGCTCTGATAACCCTCACTCACAAGTGTTGGGTAGACACCTGGTTACAGCTTGCCACAGGACACTGGAATCTGCTTATTTGAACATATCATATCAAAATGCATATCAGAATTGACTCAATATTGTTTGTTATTTTAGGAAGTAGAAAGGTAAAGCCAGCCTCAAAGAGACTGGTATCCCTATTCATCTAAACATTATCATTTTATCTAATATCCCTTTAAAACTGAGCAGCCAATTTTTTGACCAAAAAATATATTAGATTTTTGTGGGGAAAAAAGAGAAATATCCACAGCTAACAGAATGTAAGCTGAGAGAACCAACATAGAATTTAAAGTATTGTCTTGCTATTTTGCCTCAATGCTTCTTGGCAAGGATAACTTATTGTCAAAGACATCTCCACTGAACTCTCACAACATAAATTGAATAACCACAAGAATGTTAACTTGATCCCTAACTGTAAAAGTGTTATTGTTGATTTAACATATTTTAGACAAAGTCATTAAATTTTATCTACTCTTTAGGTATTAACAGATATTATAACCCAAAGAAACTGGGGTGTACAGACATATATGAGATGGTTTTAGCAGCCATTTGAGTTTTTCTGCCAAAGTTGGGTAAATACAAGATGTCTTCTCTTAAGTAATATCTTGAAGAGAAGTTTTCTTCCAGAATACTTAGCATAATGTCAGCTTAACCAACAATGCCAAGTGCCTGTTGTGTTCCCGGTATTGTTAGAATCACTGAAGGAGAGACAAAGATTTGAAAATGATTGCAACCACTGTTCATTAAGGACCTACACACTTTGCCAGCAGCAGGCATTCTGCATGGTGGCACCACTAACAGCCTCTGCAAAGTTAAGAAGTTACAGGGACTAGTACATTTGTGTTGGTAAAGGGTTAAGAGAAATCCCAGGTTCTAAAACCCAAAGGGATCCGTATCTCTTATACTTGTCATCTTTATGGGTAAAGTGGAGAATGTTAGAATGGAAAGAAGAGATAGAATTTGTCCCAGTTCTCCTTCACCCTAGAGTGTCCGCATAGAGCAGGGAGAACAGACAGATCCAAGATATAGTGGCTGGGGTGAAATATCCGAAAAGTTGTGGGCTGGAAGCTTCCAGCAGTCAATTGTGTTTAACTGAGATGAACTTAAAATAAAGAGAGCCTTGTCAATAGATCAGAAATATCTTTCTCTATGAGTTTGTGCTCATTATACAAATCTGAGCTAGACTTAAAGTAGTGACTCACTGCAGCTCTTCAATTAGGCTCTGTTCTAAAGAAGGATATTCAGCTGCAGACTCTCTGCTAGCTCTGCAAAGTTTCAGGCTTATATTAACAAATTGCTCTTTGGAGTATCTTCTGAAGTGATGCATTCACTAAGTATATACAGGAACACAGTGAAAAAATCAACAAGGCTTCTCTCTACAGTATATACTACACTTCTTAAAAGATGTTTTCTTCTTTCTTGACATCAAGTTTCTAAACCTAAGAAATAGTAATGTGTGACTTAGATATAATCAATAAATTTTCAATTTCTTCTAAAAATAGCTGGAGTTAATACTATAAAAATTCAGCAAACTGCCCTAATAGTGAAAATAAATCCCAGAATTTCCTATAGGCTTCACCCTTTGCAAACACAAAGTCCTATAACTTGGCTGAGAAAGGCTTATTGAAAAATCACATCCTGACCCTAACACATTTACAGTGAAGATGACTTTGGCTGTAGAATGATTTTTTTCTGGTAGTGAGGAGGAGGATAGGTGTCGTCTTTCACTCCATGGTGTCTCAAAGATATCTCAGTCTTGAATAATTCAGCCAGTATTTATTGAAAACAAATTATCTAGCATTTTATTCACTTCTCACTTGCTATCTAATCAGCAAGATAAAACACATGAAAAAATTTAGAAAAGTAAATAGCATAGCTTCCAAGGACTTTCCCAGAAGGACAAAGAAAAGGCAAGTCAGCATAATCTAGAAGAGTTGGCAAAGATTTAAGAAGGATTGGAGCTAGAGTTGGTCTCAAAGATTGAGTGGAACTTGAGTAAATGAAGGTAGAAACAGAAGGAAAAGAATTTTAAAGAAGGAGGGTATAGGATTTTTAAGTGATGGGGCCAGATGCCATGATCTTCATTTTCTGAATGTTGAGCTTAAGCCAACTTTTTCACTCTCCTCTTTCACTTTCAACAAGAGGCTTTTTAGCTCCTCTTCACTTTCTGCCATAAGGGTGGTGTCATCTGCATATCTGAGGTTATTGACATTTCTCCCAGCAATCTTGATTCCAGCTTGTGTTTCTTCCAGTCCAGCGTTTCTCATGATGTACTCTGCATAGAAGTTAAATAAGCAGGGTGACAATATACAGCCTTGACGTACTCCTTTTCCTATTTGGAACCAGTCTGTTGTTCCATGTCCAGTTCTAACTGTTGCTTCCTGACCTGCATACAGATTTCTCAAGAGGCAGGTCAGGTGGTCTGGTATTCCCATCTAGATCATGGCATCTGGCCCCATCACTTCATGGGAAATAGATGGGGAAACAGTAGAAACAGTGTCAGACTTTGTTTTTTTGGGCTCCAAAATCACTGCAGATGGTGACTGCAGCCATGAAATTAAAAGGCGCTTACTCCTTGGAAGAAAAGTTATGACCAACCTAGATAGTATATTCAAAAGCAGAGACATTACTTTGCCGACTAAGGTCCGTCTAGTCAAGGCTATGGTTTTTCCTGTGGTCATGTATGGATGTGAGAGTTGGACTGTGAAGAAGGCTGAGCGCAGAAGAATTGATGCTTTTGAACTGTGGTGTTGGAGAAGACTCTTGAGAGTCCCTTGGACTGCAAGGAGATCCAACCAGTCCATTCTGAAGGAGATCAACCCTGGGATTTCTTTGGAAGGAATGATGCTAAAACTGAAGCTCCAGTACTTTGGCCACCTTACGCGAACAGTTGACTCATTGGAAAAGACCCTGATGCTGGGAGGGATTGAGGGCAGGAGGAGAAGGGGACAACCAAGGATGAGATGGCTGGATGGCATCATGGACTCAATGGACGTGAGTCTGAGTGAACTCCGGGAGTTGGTGATAGACAGGGAGGCCTGGCATACTGCGATTCATGGAGTCGCAAAGAGTCGGACACGACTCAACGACTGAACTGAACTGAGGATTTTTGAGTATGCAAATAGTCACGCTATTAGAAGTGGTGGAATGTGAAGAAACTGGCCTGAATGGGGAGTCCAAGTAGTTGGGTCAATAAATGAAACCAGGTTCGAGGTCTTGAAACTTGGAGTAGTTACAGAATTTAGAATTGATACCACAAAAGTAGAAAGTGTTGTAGAGCCTTGAGCTATTTGTTGCCATTCAGTCACTAATTCACGTTTCTTTGCAACCCTATGAACGACAGCATGCCATGCTTCCCTGTCCTTCACTATCTCCTGGAGTTTACTCAAATTAATGTCCATTGAGCTGGTGACGCCATCCACCATCTCATTCTGTCACCCCCTTCTTCTGCCCGCAATCTTCCCAGCGACAGGGTCTTTTCCAATGAGTTGGCTCTTCGCATCAGGTGGTCAAACTATTAGAGCTTCAGCATCAGTCCTTCCAATGAATTTCAAGATTGATTTCCTTTAAGATTCACTGGTTTGATCTCCTTACTGTCCAAGGGACTCTCAAGAGTCTTCTCCAACACCATAATTGGAAAGCCTCAATTCTTCAGTGCTCAGCCTTCTTTATGGGCCAACTCTCACATCCATAAATGACTCCTGGAAAAACCATAGCTTTGACTATACAGACTTTGTTGGCAAAGTGATGTCTCTGCTTTTCAATACACTGTCTAGGTTTGTCATAGCTTTTCTTTTAAGGAAACGCCTTTTAATTCCGTGGCTGCAGTCACCATCCACAGTGATTTTGGAGCTCAAGAAAGTAAAATCTGTTATTCTTTCCACTCTTCCCCCATCTAGTCCTCAGAATTTAGAACTGATACCATTGGAGATAGAAAATATTATAGATCCTTGAGCTATATAATGATGCTGTCTACTTATTTGCCTTCATGTGATTTCATCCTCTACTTGAGCCCCAAGTAATGGATGGGAGGGATGGATGTTCAGTCTTGAGTTGCAGAAAGTTGGCTTGGCCTAGTAGACAGAAGAAGCAGAAAGTTCTGAGGTGAAGTACAACAAAAAGGGGAGAGAGCACAATACAAGAGGTGGGGTTTTAGACACTGATTCCTATTCCAACTTTAACATTTTCAGGTGTGTACTGGGGAAAAGGAGGCTAAACTTTTCTATATCTAAGTTCTCTTATTTTGAAAATGGAAATAAATTCTTTTAGACTTTAATGAGAATATTAAAAATTATATATGATACCTATTATAGTATCTGGAATCAAGCACACACAAACATATTTCTTAACCTTGCTGGAGATCTTTCAAAATCTATTAGAATGACAGTACTCTTGGGTAGCCTAAGACTGTGGTAGTATTTAGAGCATGTGTTTCTGTGTGTGTGTGTGTGTGTGTGTGTGTGTGTGTGTGTGTGTTAGTCCTCAGTTGTGTCTGACTCTTTGCAACCCCTTGGACTGTAGTCAGCCAGGCTTCCCTGTCCATGGGATTCTCCAGGCAAGAATGCTAGAGTGGGTTGCCATCCCCTCCCCCAAGTATTTTGAGTTACACATCAGAAAGAACAAAACTAAGTAACATAAATAATTCCATAAGAAAAACTAGAAGGGAAAGATGGAGGAGGGTCAGAGAAAATTGATTTATAAGTTAGCCTAGGATGGACTTTGAAAAGAGTTAGAATTGGGAAGTGAGGTATTGCCAGTTTCTTCTCTTTATCTCAAAGTCTTAGTTCGTTAAAGTCAAGAATCCATCTTTGAAGTTGAATTCTCTGCCAGAAGTTGTCATATTGACAGTGATAGCCCCGAACAGTTTAATTTTCTTATCCAGTTTGAATACAGTTTCTCACTCAGTCTTGCCCATGCACTGAAAAAGATTAGAATCTGTTCCTCAGCCTCCCATAAAGAATTTTGTCAAAAATATTTCCTCAGGTCTGAGAAGACTCTGCAGGTAGTCGATAAACAGAATCAGCTCTTGCCTGATTTTCCACACTGAAGTCTTTCCCATAGGAATAAATTAAAAATCTCAGTCCTGCTTTTTTTTTTTTTTGGTTGCTTTTTTCTTTTGTGAATGTGGTATCTAGACCAAGTCATGTTTTATTTGAAAAGATCATATTTTTGAAGTGAATAGTGAAGCTTGTTTAGATTCCAGCACCTCTTCCTTTGTTTCAAATGTTGGACGGGCTGTGTTCAGATGGAGGGCAGAAGGCTTTCTATGCTCACAGTGACCTAGTATTGATTAGCTTGAATTTTCTCAGGTATTTATTTAAGCATTTCCTTGCTTCAAAATTTCAACTGGGATGCAGCAGATGAAAGTGACAAATTGTTGTAAAGTATTATGCCTCTGGTCTGAATATAATCACAACTAAATGTCTTTAAATATGACACTTTTTTTGTGAGCTGCAAAACTGTTTACCCTGCAAAATTAACTGGTATATTACTTTAAGGCCCACTTTATTAGGAAATGGATTGACTTGGGGGCAATATCAAATTAGATTGAGGAACAGTAAAGATTGGATTACTGAAGCTTCATTCTCAAAGTTCCTATTAATCCAAACTATTTAACAAATTACAATATATGTGTTTATAATTCATGAGTTCTGTGAAAGTATATACATTTTGACTTGTCTTCCTTTTGTAAAAGTAGCTTAATTCTCATTTCTCTGATAGGAGTAGCTCCCCTTCGAATATGTATTTTCTCTCCCATTCTGTTTTTTCACATTACAAATACCAGATAAACTCAGTTCTGACAATATAACATTATAGAATCATATATTTAATGCCAAACAACTCAGTTTCCACATTGAGAAGCTAAAATTGAGTTAGTTTAAGTGATATACTGACAATGTCAAACTAGTTAGTGGCGAAATAGATAATGGATCCCAGGCCTCTTGAATCCCAAGGGTCTTGACAGGTTTCCCATCTCGTTGTATTATCTTTGCTAGGCCAAGCAACTGAAAAAATATAGAGAGTGCTAGTTTACAGAGGAATTATTTTTAACACATGGCATTAGAGGATATTGTAGTATATGAGGATCCCTCTACCCCCAAAGAGGAGTCTGTGTGGTGCCATCCATGAGGTCACAAAGAGTTGTACACAACATCATCACTGAACATCAACACAACTACTCCCAAATATCTGCTGTATAGTGTATATTTTTGCCTGAAAACATTTTTCAAACATGGTGCAGCTATACAACAGCTGAACTTTTAAAATACCAGCATTCTTTAAAAATAAGTAAACCTCTAGCACTTTAGCAAGAATTAGTTCATTTCATTGGGTTACTGACTGAGAAATACTGTAAGGATGTAGTATTTTGTCTTAAAGGGAAGACAGATCAATTCAGAGTAAAGGGCCATATGTCCAATAGAAAATTGTGTGTGTGTGTAGTAACTGTTATAGTGCAATTGTAGAAGAATGGCTTTAGACAATTTAGTTGTCACATGAAACACTCTGAATCCTAACAATTTCCAATTAAAAATATACATCAAAGCTCGAATTCAGAAATATATAAAAACTCACAAATTTAAACATGAACATAGATATAAGAGGGCACAAGACTTCTGGGAATATCCCCATATCAATGCCAGTGACTGTATTTCCAATCAGGTAACATGGGGCTGGCACTGCAAGACACAGGTGCTTAATAGAATAAGTCAGAACCTTAAAAAAAAATTACTCAGGAACTTTGAGGAACTCCACATGCCTATAAAAATTTGGATGTGGCAGCAGATGGCATCTCTTTTGCATGAGAGGCATAACAGCCTGAACTAGGAAATACTGAGAATTTAGCTTGGGCTTCAAGCCCACGGTATTATTCACCCATGTACGCTCTGTGAGACTCAAGTGTTACACTATAAAAAACTAGTGTTCTTTTCCTTGAGATAAGACATTTTCCTTCCAGAGATCTGAATGATTCTGACTTAATACTAGGGGATAAAAGACTTTTGGAGGGGGATGGCATGGAAGGAATAAAAGAGAATAAGGCAAATGAAATATATCAGGAAGATAGAAGAACATGGTGAGAGGAATTAATAAAGACATGGAAAGAAAATGCATGGTGAGACTCTATTTAAATGTATTCAAGCATTTTGGAAGGGTTCAGATCTAAGCACATTTCTATAGCCAGAATAACTTAGTTCAGTACAGTTCAGTCACTCAGTCATGTCCAACTCTTTGCATCCCCATGAATCGCAGCACACCAGGCCTCCCTGTCCATCACCAGCTCCTGGAGTTCACTCAAATTCATGTCCATCGAGTCTGTGATGCCATCCAGCCATCTCATCCTCTGTTGTCCCCTTCTCCTCCTGCCCCTAATCCCTCCCAGCATCAGAGTCTTTTCCAATGAGTCAGCTCTTTGCATGAGGTGGCCAAAGTACTGGAGCTTCAGCTTTAGCATCATTCCTTCCAAAGAAAGCACAGGGCTGATCTCATTCAGAATGGACTGGTTGGATCCCCTTGCAGTCCAAGGGACTCTTAAGAGTCTTCTCCAACATACAGTTCAAACGCATCAATTCTTCGGTGCTCAGCCTTCTTCACAGTCCAACTCTCGCATCCATACATGATCACAGGAAAAACCATAGCCTTGACTAGATGGATCTTTGCTGGCAAAGTAATGTCTCTGCTTTTCAATATGCTATCTAGGTTGGTCATAACCTTTCTTCCAAGGAGTAAGCATACTTTAATTTCATGGCTGCAGTGGATGAAACAATACAATGCATATTTGCTGCAATCAATCTAGTTTTTTAATTCTTTCCTCAGACCTCCACCTTGCCTACCACCCACACAAAAAGTTTTTTTATAAAAAGACTAATAATGACTTAATATATTTTCCATGAAAGGAAAAGATTATTTAGCAGGACCAAAACCACTTTAAAGTAGTGTATTGCTAAAGTCGAATAAACTTCCATTTTCTCATCCTACTCACATTCTTTGCAAGACTGACATTTAAAACTTTCATCCTTATGCACCATTAATTTCAAATATACCTTCTTAGACATTTCAAGTTCTCGAATATTTGAAACTGTAGACAACACTTTTCCTAAATTCTGTCTTATTTACCTCATTTATTTTGTATGACTAAGTTGGAATTTGCCTTAGAGACCTAAATCTCAGAGAGAAAACAGTATTTTATTACTTACAGGTACATAAATCCTTTCTTAATGATTCAACCGTTGTTAGCCACTATTGGGTCAGAATAATTGAAATTCTCCATGCTTAGTGCTTTTAGCACTTGCAAGTAACTCTATCAGCTGCCTACTCATCCTAAATAAAGGCTATACTTTTGGTAAAGCTATTGCTAGAACTTGGATAGTAACAAACTTTAGCTGGTCAGTGCAAGTTTATTTTCTAGTGATTCTAGTTTCAAAAACAATTGGATTGTGACATTCTAATGACCTATGTGGAGACGGAAATGGCAACCCACTCCAGTATTCTTGCCTAGAGAATGCCAGGGATACAGGAGCCTGGTGGGCCACTGTCCATGGGGTCACACAGAGTCGGATACTACTGAAGCGACTAGCATGCATTGCAGAAGGAAATGGCAACCCACTCCAGTATTCTTGCCTGGAGAATCCCAGGGACAGGGGCGCCTGATGGGCTGCCGTCTATGGGGTCACACCAAGTCGGACACAACTGATGCGGCTTACCAGCAGCAGCAGCTATGACCTACATGTGTGATGTGGCAAAGTGTGTACACACTGCCTGCCTTCTTGATGTAACCCAGAAGCTCCCACACTTTATAAGCCCCAAGTTCTGCTGTGATCAGTGCAAAGGGATGGTGTTCAGTGGCTTTCAATTTGGACTCTTCAGCTCCTGGTGCTGTGTGCTAAGTTGCTTCAGTCGTGTCCTACTCTTTGCAACCCCATGGACTGTAGCTTGCAGGCTCCTCTCTCCTGCAGGCTCTTCTTGCCTGGGATTTGCCAGGCAGGAACACTGGAGTGCGTTGCCATTTCCTTCTTCAGGGGATCTTCCTAACCCAGAGATCGAACCTGGGTCTGTTGCACTGAAGGAGGAATTTTTACCACTACGTCACTAGGGACAGCTTGGGCAAAAGTGCTTGAACTCTCATGTTAGAGCTAATCCACTGGTAAACGGGTTTAATGATAACTATTTCATAGTGTTGATGTGATGTTAGAATGTAAATCTTAGGAAAATGCCTGGCACATAGTTCACATTCAATAAAAATAGAGCAACTATTTTTTTAAGGCCAGTAAGTCAGAACTCTGGGTTTCATATGAATACTTTGGAATGACCTCTAGAATAGTAATGCCCTGTGTGGTGATGATTAAGGGCTTAGGAAAGGACTTTCTACAAGTTGCTTAAACATGTTCTTGTTTAGAGATTCTTTGGGAGAAGAACATTTTAGATATAGCTAGCCAAATGCTCAAGTACAAAACAAGTTTCATTCTCTTTCTTTCATTTGTTTCTTTCTTCCCTACTCATCCCTACTCACTCCACTCTCATTCTAGGGCTACAGAAAATATTTGTCCAATATCCTTTATCTAGAAGCTATATACAACTTATACTATTGAATCACATAGCTTTTTCATATATAGAAGTTACTCATTTTCCCCCCAAATCCACATTCTCCCTAGTTTATGGAAGTAAAACATGGAAATAATATTTAAATAAGATTCTAACCAATGCTAACTATAACAGGAGATGTCCTGTGGTTCCTTTATATTGTGTCGTATTCAAATACTGTGTTTGTTCAACGTTTACAGATCAGACAATCCCCAGTTAGCATTTGTGATAGGCTTTTTCCCTTCATATACAAGTGGTCTTAGTGTCTATAAAATTTAATAAAACAACCAACTACTCAGCACAACTATATGATGTCCTAAGTAAGTTTGCAGTGATTAACCTGAAGCCCTGTACCATGTGTACCCCTGTAGGAATCCATGGTAACAAAGTAGGCCTGTTATGAATGACACACACGAATGGTTTTACCATGTTGTAATCCTTTAAACTAATTAATGGTAAGACAGCTTGGTATTGATCAAATTAGATTTAGGAAGAACCATAATATATGCTCAATAAATATTTGTGCAATAAGTAAGTGATTAAGTTTTAAAAAATGAATGCTTTGAATAAATCATTCCGTGTCTTTCATAAATTTATAAGTGAGGAATATATTGCTCTGAGAAACTAAAAACAACTACTTTATTAACTAAGAAAGCTGATCAGGATTTCTTTGAGAAAGATAAAAGCATGCAGTATCTTTTTACATACCACTGCTCAGAGGGCTTCCCTAGTGGCTCAGAAGATAAAGAATCTGCCTACAATGTGGGAGACCTGGGTTTGATCCTTGGGTTGGGATGATCCCCTGGAGCAGGGCATGGCAACCTGCTCCAGTATTCTTGTCTGGAGAATCCCTGTGGACAGAGGAGCCTGGCGCATTACAGTCCATGGAGTTGCAAAGAGTTGGACATGGCTGAGCGGCTAAGCAGAGCACATTGCTCAGAGTTTGACATGTCTTAATTTTTTTTTTTTATCCCATGGCTCTGTCTGCCATCACTTGACACATGTAGATCTGAGGTTTATAAAATAGCGGGGCTTGTGCAGAACTAGGTAGGAACCAGAACATTAAAATTTTATTCCTCTTGCTATGTCCCAATCTTAATCATATTAATACAAATCATTAAAGTAGAGTTCTGACCTCTAAAGATCCTGGGTGTATGCTCACTCACTCAGTCGTGTCTGACTCTTTGCAGCCCTATGGGCTGTATCCTGCCAGGCTCCTCTGTCCATAGAATTTTCCAGGAAAGAATACTGGAATAGGGTGCCACCTCTCCTCCAGGGGATCTTCCTGACCCAGGGAGCCTCTACAGAGCTGTTAGGTTTCGTCATACACATCTATGTTTATAGATTTTTCTCATGTGTCAAAAGTAATTTTGTGCCTCTTTAGCTTGCATATTCCTTGTTAGAGTTTAAACTCATTACAAGTACAGTTTGCTTTTTTTTCCTGTAAACTAGGTCACGAACTTCCAGTGGTATCCACTAGGAGCCAAATTAAGTGACTTTATATATTGATTTGCTTTCTTTTTCTTCATAGCTTTAAGGATTTTTAGACTTATTATTTTTTTTATTAATTTTTATTTTTTAGTTTGTTTTGCTTTACAATACTGTATTCGTTTTGTTACACATTGACATGAATTATCCATGAGTGTACATGAACTCCCAATCCCGACCCCCACCTCCACCCTCCCGCCCCACACCCTCTCTCTGGATTATCCCCGTGCATCAGTCCCTAGCATCCTGCATCCTGCATCAAACCTGGACTGGCAATTCGTTTCACTTATGATATCACACATGTTACATTGTAGAATACTGGAAATAAAAGCAAAAATAAACAAATGGGATCTAATTAAAATTAAAAGCTTCTGCACAACAAAGGAAACTATAAGCAAGGTGAAAAGACAGCCTTCTGAATGGGAGAAAATAATAACAAATGAAACAACAGACAAACAACTAATCTCAAAAATATACAAGCAGCTTATGCAGCTCAACTCCAGAAAAATAAATGACCCAATCAAAAAATGGGCCAAAGAACTAAATAGACACTTCTCCAAAGAAGACATACGAATGGCTAACAAACACATGAAAAGATGCTCAACATCACTCATTATCAGAGAAATGCAAATCAAAACCACAATGAGGTACCATTTCACACCAGTCAGAATGGCTGCGATCCAAAAGTCAACAAGCAATAAATGCTGGAGAGGGTGTGGAGAAAAGGGAACCCTCTTACACTGTTGGTGGGAATGCAAATTAGTACAGCCACTATGGAAAACAGTGTGGAGATTCCTTAAAAAATTGCAAATAGAACTGCCTTATGATCCAGAATTATTATTTTTATCTATTTGTTTAATTACATGTTCCCTTTATAGTTCTCTAGAAAAATCAAGTGACATAAGAGCAGGGACTCGAATTCTCCACTGGTAACCAAGCATTTACAAAGTAATCAGCAAGTAGTTGGATCTTAACAATTATTTAAAGGATGGATCAATGAAGACATCCAAACTAGAAAATTCATGTTCCAAATAATACACTTTGATTTGGCTATTTTGTCCTTACTGTTGCAAGAATTCTACTACTGAAGCCTCATTAATTGGCAACTGAGGAACAAAACAGCCAAGATCGTCCTATTTTTGAGAAAACACTTAAAGAAGAGTCTGACTTACTAGGAACCGAATAAATATGTGTTATATCCAATGTCCAAATGCTCTGTTAAAAACAAAGTTTTCATATATATTTTCCAAAATTTTTGGAATAGTTTCCAAATATTTATCAGCTATATTGTGGGCCAAAGAGGATTGTTTTACTACGTCAACAGTTCTTGAGGATAATAAAGGTTAGTGACTAGTTCTATTAATCCATTTATTCTTACTCAATGAAGTCAAATGTCCTACCCAGTTTTTTGCATGCATTTTGATTACTTAATTGCAAAGCTAAACAAGTTAAAGAAGGCAAGAGATCTTGGTTTAGTTTTTTTTCCATCAAAGAATCTACTCTTGATCAATGAATAATAACTTAAAATTTAACTTTAATTACTAGTCTTAAGAGTTTAACTGATGATCTGCCTAAATTTATTGCTCATTTAACCAAAGAAATCTATGAGTCCATTTATGAAACATTTTATTTTAACCAGGTAATTTATTCAAACAAGAATAGTTTGGCAAAAATAATTATCACCTAAATATTTGCCCTAATATACTCTTTATCTGAGGTCAGTTCCAAGACCAGGATTTGGAGGAGTCTATAACAGTTTATAGTTATCAAATGAATCAATTAAATCAGAATCTAATATGCCTAACATAATTCTTTAAATGAATGTCAAGAAATCACTGCCTTACATAGCACAGTCATGGGTGTTGGGAAGATGTCTCATAGATAAAAATGCACTAAAAACAAAATCTTTAGATGCTTAAATACATCAGCTGCTTTTAGTGAAAAAATATGTTTGGATCAATATCCCTGGTTGTCAGCATATAAAAATTGTTGAAAAATCTATTGTACTGGTTAAAAGTACATACAAATCAAAGGCTTTTAAGGTTGTTGAGGACAGTATTTTAAATATATAGTAGATTTTGTGTACCTGAAACTGTTCTCACCCACATATTTTTCTTATCACCATTAACCATCTTTCTGAACAGTGGAAATAATGTTAATTCCCACAAACTTCCCAGATTCCCAATACATATACTTTATGTAAACTCTTAATGTAATCCATAATACATTTGTTTCATATATTATACTTCATTTTATTCCCTTAAAATTGAATGAATTATATAAAAATTAAACTTATATTCCAGCTTACAAATGTGGACTTTCAGCCTATTTATGTTTACTTATTATAGACTATTTCAGATCAAAGACTGAGACATGTATGTGTTGGCACTGTCAACGCCTATGATAAAGCTTGCACAGAATAGGTGTTCGCGGGTGCTGGGGAGATTTAGATAGCGCAGTAGCAGCAGAAGACAATGTATACTTGAACATATTTTCTTGTTCCTAGAGCACTTTCGCCCTCATTTCAACCATGAATTTGTGTTTAGCTTGTTTTTTTAAATGATCGATTTCTATCTGTAAGAATTGAACCAAGTATCCATAAACTTAGATTTTAAAAATGACTATTTTAACAGCAATTTTAAGTGCATTATCTTCCAATTAACCAAAATTGCATCTCTATATACTTAAAGGTAAGGAAGCATACATATGTGAGACATACTTATTCAGTGTATTCAGTTCAGTTCAGTCCAGTCGCTCAGTCATGTCCGACTCTTTGCGACCCCATGAGTTGCAACAGGCCAGGCCTCCCTGTCCATCACCAACTCCCAGAGTACAGGCAATGATTAATAGTCAAGTTGGTGAGGACGGGGCTCTCAAAAGATTAAATTCCATGCAGATGATGGGTATCCACTGATGGAAAATGTCTAGATTTTTGTCAACATTATAGAGGTTATTTAGAACCAGCTGGAGATTTAATCAATGGGTTTTGGCATGAGTGGTGGGGAAAGGGAAAAATACTTTATCCTAACACACTTAGATCAGATCAAATAACTCATATGGCTAAACCAACTCATTTGAGAAGAGTGAACAAACTAAGCAAGTTTTTATTCATACTTCCATCATGACAAAATGACCTTTTGTATTTTAAGAGTTTTTGTTTAAATAAAAGAATGATTTTACCTGTGAATCTGTAGACAAAGATTGTTTATTCATTTAGGGCTTCCCTTGTAGCTCAGTTGATAAAGAATCTGCCTGCAATGCAGGATACTTGGGTTCGATTCTTGGGTCAGGTAGTTCCCCTGGAGAAGGAAATGGCCACCAACTCCAGTATTCTTGCCTGGTGAATCTCATAGACAGAGGAGCCTGGCAGGTTACAGTCCATGAGGTCGAAAGAGTTGGACATGACTTAGCAACTAAAGCACCACCACCATTTTTGGCTGCACCGGGTCTTCATTGCTTTGCATGGGCTTTCTCTAGCTGTGGAAAGCAGAGGCTATCTTCGTTGCAGTGTGTGGGCTTCTCATTGTGGTGGCTTCTCTTGTTGTGGAGTACAGGCTCTGGGTGCATGGGCCTCAGTGTATGCAACTCAGAGAGGAGTTGCAGCTGGCGGACCCTAGAGTGCGGCTCAGTAGTTGTGGTCCGTGGGCTCAGTTGTTCCACGGCATGTGGAATCTTCCCAGAGGACCAGAGATTGAACCCTTGTCCCCTGCATTGGCAAGCAGATTCTTATCCATTGTACCACCAGGCAAGTCCAGGATGTTTCCTTTCTTCAAATACACAGTATATTTAGGTGAAACTTAAGCATCTTAAGGAAATGCATTTTTTATTGTACACAGAAGCATCTAGCTTTATTTAGGACATGTACCTTTTAAAAATATAAGGCCTGATATATACACATAAAGTCTGATATATAGAAGCTAAAACCTTAAGTAGTGGTTTGTTTTGTTTTTAAAGATTTTTGATAGTACAGCATCTTACCCATTGTTTAGTCTAGAACTAGCCACCATCTTCAGAAAGAACTTTCAGCAGCCATACAGATCTACAGGTGTTTTGAGGGGAGCTCTTTCTGATTCTGTAAGCATGAAATGATTTCCTAAGATTTCCTAAGCTAATTCTTAAGGCTCATACTCTATAATGTTTTTCTTGAGAGGACATATTCAAACCATAATATTTGAAAATATAGAATGCACCATTCAGTTCAAACACAATTGATTTTCTGAGTCTTAGGGGGACCACTCAGCTTCACATCAAAACTCAAACCTGCACACATCTCCATGTGTAATTTGATACCTCTGATTCACAGGAGGCCAGGATAATGGCGGAGTAGAGCTAATGGGAGTTAGAATACTAGCGCCTAGGTATAGCATTTGCATAATGAGTTTGGAACCAACAGTGTATTTCCAACGCGTGGGAGGGGTAACAGAGTCAATGAAATGAAACGTTAAGGTAAAAGCAATAGATCATCTTGCAGTGTGCCAAAAACATTAAGCAATTTGAAAGGTTAATGAACAAAACAGTGTTCTCTATGAGGACCTCCAGAAAACATTAGTGCAACAGCAAAATGAAACTGCCTAAAGCATGAGAAAAGATCTATAGAACTCGTTCTCTCCCTTTTTCCTCCAGTGCTCTGTGGATAAAACAATAGCAACTTCAACATAAGGCATGTGTTAGGAATTAATAACTTGTTGGATTAATTGTAGTCAGTCTTGTCTCAAGCCAGCCATTCCTTCTAACTTGTCATTAATCCTCAAGAAATGCCCTGTACTGCAATCATATCTGCCAAAATGATGCTAGTTTAAATTAACAATATAATAAACAAACAAATCTTCCTAGGACTTAAAAGTTATTATTATCGAACAAATTAGATATAGGACGCCCCCACCCAAAAAAAAAAAAACTATTTCTAAGAATAGTGTAATTGTAGCTTGGAAATAAAATGATCAGTCTCTCCAAAAGAGGTCAGCAACCTTCTATTTCTCTCCTAAAATATAATTTACTCCCTTGCTATTACATCTTTACAGGAAGTAAAATGTATATCTAATGTGCATTTGATATGGACCCAGGACTAGTGCTTCTCAAAATCTTTAATGTGCATATGAATCTCCCTGGGATCTTGTTAAATGTAGATTCTGATTCAGTAGGGCTAGGGTGACCAGATACTCTACAAGTCTAATAAGCTCCCGGTTGATGCTGATGCTGCTGATATGGGGAACATTTTGACAGTAAGTCCCCCAAAGGCTTCCACAGGACCTGGTGGAAATACTTGTTTACTTGTACATCAAAAAAAGGCAGGAGTTGGGGCTGGGAGTGGTGGGCAGAGGGAGGTTTGAGCTGGGTGCCAGGCTGGCTGCTCAGAAAAGCTGGAAGAAGGAAAGACAATCTGATAATCCAGTTGCAACATTGTGAATGGAGTGAGTGGTGATGGTCCCTCTCACCCACGACATTCCAGGCACTGCAATACCTGCTAGGTTACACACTAACTAAACCCCACACTGGTGAAGCCTCAAGTCGATTAAAAAGACCCTGTTTTTACTCCCTGCTCTGAAGGATGGGATGAATATAACAATATAGAAATCATGACTTTTAAAATAATTAGATGACAGACTAGTTCTTCTTTATTAGGACTATACATTTGGGAAACTCAGCCTCTCTGGGTCTAGTTTTCTTACAGATTTTTAAGTGAAGGGGATATCTTCAGGCTCCCTCTTAGCTTTGTTGCCTAATCAAACTTGGGTCAGCTTTCCTTCTGCACAATGAAGCCAGTTTACTGACACTGAGTGGTGATGAAGGAAAGTTCAGTGTTTATATCAGGGCCCAGAAAGGAGCATAGGTGGTTCATGCTCAAAAGGTCCAAACTTCTTGGTGGTTTGCAGGGAAGCATTTTTAAAGGCAATATTTGGGAGTGAAGGCTACAGGATTCATGGCTTTGTTCTGATTGGTTGATGGTGAGGTAACAGGATGGTGTTCCGAGAATCTGGATTACCAACCTTCTGGTTCCAACCACTCTAGGGTCTGCTCAGCATGTAGCTGCCACTCTCCACCTGCTGGCTGCAGCTGTGTGTGTGAGGGTAGGGGCGGGGGTGCAGCTCGGGGGAGAAGGGGATGTTACAGTTCCTGAAGAATAACTCAAAGATACTCATAAGATTGCTATGTATATCCCTTGAGGAGGGACTAGGACCCTATTTTATAGCAAACTATTGTCATTACTTTATTAACTGTTTTTTTCTTTGTTTCTACATTTCCTCACTTCTCTAATTAGGCTTGTGCCTGCTCTTTGGAACTCAGGGAAAACTTAGGAGACTAAAGCCTTTTTCTGTAAACAAGAAATGGGGAGCTTATAACATGACATCAGTCATGTGACTTTAAAGTAATGGATTTTTTTTCTAATAACACCAAGTTTTGTTTTTTTGGTTTTTTTAAAATACATTTTGTGCTTGGAATTAGCCCTATGAGAAATAAGTTACTCCAAATATTTTAAGAACTGCATTTTTGAAGTTTCTTGCAGTGTTAGTTTTGGTGTTATCTAAAAATGTCAAAGACATTATATTCTAGTTCCACTTAATGAACTGTAAAGTTGTCTGAATTATCCTTTCAAATGTTAAAAGAAAATCTAATCAAGGATGTTTGAGAAGATGTAAAATCCTAGAGAGTAGGTTCTATATTTACTTTATTTTTGTATTTTTAAAGCAAGATTTCTCAAATTTCTTTGTTTATAAGAATCTCCTACAGTGAGCGCTAAAAGTACTTAGTTCGAGAGTGTAAACGCTTTACTTAATAAAATTCTGTAAGAGAAGCTATATTTTCCCTGCAAAGTTGATTCTAATTGTTGCAAAATTTTAGGTAAATTATTTTACAGTGCACATAATGTTTAGTGCAAAGTAGTTGATCAACTGTCAACAAATGATGGAAGAATGAATAACCAAAGTCTGTCATGAAAGTGGTGAATTGCCATTTCTGCCACTATAAACAATGCATTAATTAACTTCAGAATATAAGACTTAACTTTCTGTGCCACCTTCTCAAATCTTACTTTATCCAGATTAAAAGTCATAAATGAACCCCTCTCCACCTTTAGCCTTTAGATTCCATGAGGGTCAAAATCATGTTTTTATGTGCTTATATCCTCAGGACCCAAAGTAGCAACTGATTGGTGACTCACATAACTTAGCTGAGAATCTGGCTAGTTTAACTGTAAATAAGACTGTGACAATCACCCGAAATATCTCCACTTAAGGTTTTCTTCAACTCAGCCTAGCTGGGTTTATCTTCCAGGCCCCAGAAATTAGCTATACTTTTATTTTGAAGAACAATCCTGATCCTAGAGCCATAAAATTCTTTTACCAAATAGCTAAGGAATTATCAATCACTTGGACATTAAAAAAAACAATAGTATTTAGTGGCCAAATCAGGAAACAAATGTGACCAGCATCATTCCACCAGGAAAAGCATTACTATTTGTGCGAAGTTAGGAGGAAAATGTTTTTTTCTAGAAAAGATTATGTTTAAATTCATAAACCCCAGAAATAGAATGACCTGGGTTCAGTTCCAACTCTGTTCACCTACTAAATTCATGACCTTTGGAAACAACCAAACCTCTTCTTCTATAATATGATACCTACCATACCTTTAAAAAGAGAATTAGCTGACATTTGTGTATCAGAGAGAGTATTTTCATATATTAGCTGATTATTTTCTTTCTCAGAAAGAACTTAGACAGTCGAAGTCAATCATATCCGACTCTTTGTAACCCCGTGAACTGTAGCCTACCAGGCTCCTCTGCCCATGGAATTTTCTAGGCAAGGGTACTAGATTGGGTTGCCATTTCCTTCTCCAGGAGATCTTCCTGATACAGGGATTGAACCCATGTCTCCCACATTGCAGGCAGACACTTTACTATCTGAGCCACCAGGGAAGCATATTAGCTGATTATTTTCTTTTTCAGAAAGAACCTAGCACAACATCAAAACCAAAAAGTTATTTCTTGTAATTTGAAAGCACCAGAGATTTGAAGAACTAGCTGCTGAGTCTGGTTTTTCTGTTGCAGGGGCTAAAGCATACCCTGGGATAGGAGAAAAGATGGGCAATGTGAAAAGGAAACAGTTAATGTGGATGAGAAAAAAATTCTGAGAATTTCTTAGGAAGGAGGCCATGCTTCCCTCCTCAATACAATTTCCGCAGATACATTTGGTGATTTCAGATTAGAAGGGACATCACCATGGTGTGAGGGGAACAGAGGAGGAGTGGTTGATGCTGTTTCTAGACAAAGGACTCTGAGGTTGGCAAACATCTAGTTGTGTCTGTCTTGAGGATCTGCTGATTGGTTTTCAGTGTGATCAGCATGGAGCAGAGGGGACATTGGCAGTGCGGAATCTGAAGGGTCCATGGTGAGGATATAACAGCAAGTACCAGAGAAACAAGTAAGACAGAGAAAGGTTGATTAGGAAGGATGAAGATCATAACAGTCAGATGAGATAATACATAGCTCAGGAGAGGTCAGCCTAGATGAGAAACGGCTGAGGACAAAATACTTTCTTTTACCAAAAACTAGATACTACATGAATATCTCCAAACTTCCCTACCCACCCTAGTGGCAGTAGAAGTTTGAAATAAGAATGAAAAGAAATTCTGAATAGAATTAGTTCATTCCAAAATTAGAATTTCATCTTTGCACCAGTGGAGTGAGTTTTGAAATAGAAGTTCAGTCATAGAAAAATTAAAGTTACATCTTTGGTTCACTAAATTTATAGTCAGTGAAGCTTGTACTTTAGCTACTCACAAAGAACTAAGCCCCATAACTGGCACAGAGAATTAGATCTATAAAAACACAGTTGGGGTTACTATCAAGAAGGAGAACTCATAGAGGTGGAGGAAATTTAGTTTAAGAAATAAAACTAGAAAAGTTTATGCTTGGTAGAGAGAAGGGTTTCAGTTCAGTTCAGTTCAGTCGCTCAATCATGTCTGACTCTGAGACCCCATGAATCGCAGCACGCCAGGCCTCCCTGTCTATCACCAACTCCCGGAATTCACACAAACTCATGTCCATCGAGTCAGTGATGCCATCCAGCCATCATGATCTGTCGTCCCTTTCTCCTCATGACCCCAATCACACCCAGCATCAGTGTTTTCCAATGAGTCAACTCTTTGCATCAGGTGGCCAAAGTATTGGAATTTCAG
>SJXQ01009576.1:274961-346778 GCA_006408695.1 Aepyceros melampus | reverse complement strand
CCATAGGGTCGCAAAGAGTCAGACACGACTGAGCGACTGAACTGAAGAGGGAAAAAGTCCTCCTGCAGCTCAGTCCAGGTCACTCAGTGCCCTGGTGCTGAGAATATCAATGAGCATATTTTCCATTTTCATCTTACCTGGCCCACCAGCAGCCTTTGCCACGGTCAACTGCTTGCTTCCTTCACCATAAAACACACCTTCTCTTAGCTGTCAGAGCACAGCACTCACCTGGTTTTCCTCCTACTTTCCCATCTGTCCCTCCTCTGACGCCTTTATGGATTCAGCCTGTTCTACCTGGACATCAGGAGCTGGAGGTTCTCAAGTCAAGACCAGAGGCTCCCCGCTCTTCTCTGTCAGTACCCTCGGTTGGGCATCCTCTCCACACCCATGTCTTCAAATATTGCCAGGACTCAGATGG
Source organism: Aepyceros melampus (assembly GCA_006408695.1). Lineage (NCBI taxonomy): Eukaryota > Metazoa > Chordata > Mammalia > Artiodactyla > Bovidae > Aepyceros > Aepyceros melampus. The sequence continues at coordinate 346,360 of SJXQ01009576.1, read as the reverse complement.
GCCATCATATCACATCTCAGCCCAGACCTCTCTCCTGAGCTTCCATCTCACACAGCAACCACCTACTTACCATCTCCTTTGACAGGACTCCATCCATCTCAAACCTCGACACACTCAAGCTACACTCACCACCTTCCCTCACAGACAGTCTGTGTTCCCTGGCTCAGTGCCTGGCATCACCACCCATTCACCTGAGTGAGCCAGAAACCTGGGCGTCAAGTCTCACCCCTCCCTCTCCCTCATCTCAGACCCAGCTCATCACTGGCTCTACTGCCTGTGTGCACTCCTCCCCACCTCTGCCATGCCACCCTAGCTGCAGCCAGTTACCCCTTTTCTGGATAATTATAACAGCCTATGGGGTCTTCCAGCATCGACTTTAGTCTATACCCATCCATTCGTTCTCTACGTTGAGATCAGGATAATCTTGTCAAAACAGAAATCTGATCACCATCTTCTCAACTCTACAAAACCTTCGATGGTTTTGGAAAATCAAGACAAGGCCTGACTCATTAACACACCACACAAGGCTCTACAAGTCCGGCTTAACTACCTCTTCAGTCTCTCTCACAGCAGGCTCTCCTGCTTGCGTTCTCTGGGACCCAGTAGAGAGGCCTCTTCTTCCTCAAACACACCTTATGCCCTCCTGTCCCAGGGCCTTTGCGCCTACTGCTTGCTTTCCTCTTGGCCTTGTAAAGGGCTCTTCATTCAGAGGCATTGCACTGACTCATCACTTCTTCAGGGAAGACTTCTCTCCCACTATAAGTTCTCCCAGCATCATAACCCTGTCTTGGTACCTCTGCCTCACTTTACCATCTCCTGTTAGACTGTGAGCCCAGAGAAGGCAGGGACTGTTTTTATGATTGCCTTGGCACAAGGGAAACCTTCAAAACTGTTAAACAGTGGCTTCAATGGACATAGGCTTCCTTGGTTTCTAATTAAATTGAATTATGCTTATTATAATTAATGATCTCGGTTATCCAGGTCATACAGTCAGCAAAAACAAGACTGGGAGCTGACTAGGAATCAGATCATGAGCTCCTTATTGCAACATTCAGACTTGAAGAAAGTAGGGAAAACCACTAGGCCATTCAAGGATGACCTAAATCAAATCACTTACAGTAGAAGTGACAAATAGATTCAAGGGATTAGATCTGATAGAGTGCCTAAAGAACTATGGACAGAACTATGGACATAAGATTGTATAGGAGGTGGTGACCAAAACCATCACCAAGAAAAATAAATGCAAAAAGGCAAAATGGTTTTCTGAGGAGGCCTTACAAAGAGCTGAGAAAAGAAGAGAAGCGAAAGGCAAAGGAGAAAAAGAAAGATATACCCATCTGAATGCAGAGTTTCAAAGAATAGCAAGGAGAGATATGAAAGTCTTCTTTAAGTGAACAATGCAAATAAAGGAAAACAACAGAATAGGAAAGACTAGCTATCTCTTCAAGAAAATTAGAGATACCAAGGGAACATTTTAGGCAAAGATGGGCACAATAAAGGACAGAAACTATGAATAAAACAGAAGCAGAAGATATTAAGAAGAGATGATAAAACACACAGAAGAGCTGTACAAAAAAATTCTTAATGACCCAGGAAACTATGATGGTGTGATCACTCACCTAGAGCAGACATCCTGGAGTGCAAAGTCAAGCCGGCCTTAGGAAGCATTACTATGAACAAAGCTAGTGGAGGTGATGGAATTCCAGCTGACTTATGTCAAATCCTGAAAGATGATGCTGTTAAACTGCTGCACTCACTATGCCAACAAATTTGGAAAATCCAGCAGTGCCCACAGGACTGGAAAAGGTCAGTTTTCATTCCAAACCCAAAGAAGAAAAATGCCAAAGAATGTTCAAACTACCACACAATTGTACTCATTTTACATGTTAGCAAGGTAATGCTCAAAAGCCTTCAAGCTAGGTTTCAACAGTACCTGAACCTAAACCTTTCAAATGTATAAGCTGGATTTAGAAAAGGCACAGGAAACAGAGATCAAATTGCCGACATCTGCTAGATCACAGGAAAAATAAGGGAATTCCAGAAAAATATCTACTTCTGCTTTATTGACTATGCCAAAGCCTTTGACTGTGTGGGCCACAACAAACTGTGCAAAATCTTAAAGAGATTGGAATACCACACCACCCTGCCTGCCTCCTAAGAAACCTGTATGTAGGTTAAGAAGCAACAGTTAGAACCAATTTCAAACTAGGAAAGGAGTACGTCAAGGCTGTATATTGTCATCCTGCTTATTTAACTTCTATGCAAAATACATCATGCGAAATGCCAGGCTGAATGAAGTTCAAGCTGTAATCAAGATGGCCAGGGGAAATATCAACAACCTCAGATATGCAAAAGACACCACCCTAATGGCAGAAAGTAAAGAAGAACTAAAGAGCCTCTTGATGAAGGTGAAAGATGAGAGTGAAAAAGCTGACTTAAAACTCAACAGTCTAAACACTAAGATCATGGCATCTGGTCCCATTACTTCTTGGTAAATAAATGGAAAAAAAATTGAAACAGTGACAGACTTAATCTTTGGGGGCTCCAAAATCACTGCAGACAGTGACATCAGCCATAAAATTAAAGGATGCTTGTTCCTTGGAAGAAAAGCTATGACAAACCTAGAAAGTGTATTAAAAAGCAGAGACTCACTTTGCTGACAAAGGTCTATATACTCAAAGCTATGGTTTTTCCAGTAATCATGTATAGATGTGAGAATTGGACCATAAAGAAGGCTGAGCACTGAAAAGTTGACGCTTTTGAACTGTGGTGTTGAAAAAGACTCTTGAGAGTCCCTAGGACAGAAAGGAGATCAAACCAGTCAATCCTAAAGGAAATCAGTCCTGAATATTCACTGGAAGGACTGAAGCTGAAGCTCCAATACTTTGGCCACCTGATACGAAGAGCTGACTTTTGGACAAGACCCTGATGCTGGCAAAGACTGAAGACAGAGAAGGGGGTGACAGAGGATAGATGATTGGATGGTATCACTGACTCAATGGACCTGAGTTTGAGCAAACTCTGGGAGATAGTGAAAGACTGGGAAGCCTGGTGTGCTGCAGTCCATGGGGTCACAAAGAGTCAGACATGACTAAACAACAATAAATACTTATAACCAACTTGTCAGAATAATCTCAGATACTAGAACTGCCATAGACATAATAAACAAAACACTTGCTTTTCATACTCAGGGTTTTCCTAGCCACAGAATGAGATTTCTCCATTTCATCTGGTTGCAATAGACACAGATACAATTTCCTACCTGGTCTCCTACCCTCCACGCCAGGCTCTGACCTGGCCGCCTGCTCACATACGTAAGACACGCTGACCTGATGGTGTACTCTGACATGGAAGCACAGAATTAGGAGACCAGGCCACCACTCTGTCCACTGGATTCCTGAGCCACAGCTGCACCCCAGTTTCTGAATCCAGTCCTTAGATCCTACTACCACATATCATCCTGCCCAGCAGTCTTCTGGACTGTCCAGGGAAGTTACTCTATCAAGGCTAGCCAGTGGGTGTTTGATCTCCATGCTTCCTTCTCCCAGATGTCCTGGAAACGGAGGCAGAATTTCACCCATACCTAGCTCACCCCAGGAAATTAAAAGACAGACATGCTCATTTCTCTCTTTCCTAGAAAACCCACCACAGAGTCTCTGAAGTTACCCAGGAAGAGGCCACGTGGACTCTGAGGCCAAAGGACAGAGGTTCAAACAGTTCAGACACGGTGAGTCATCACAACACGATCAACCGACAACTCTCTCCTCCTTTAAAGCAGCCTAGTTAAGCCCCTTCATGTTGTCCAGTGTGATCGAATTTCATAACCAAACAGAGAGCATGTCATACCTTCACTAAATTCAAGACGATGATGGGCGAGCCAAACCTCTGAAGCATCTGGTCAAAGTGAAGGGCAGCCACGTGGGCAAATGGGTCTGCCTGATCCACTGGGAGGAAAAAACAAATAAGTACCAGGATGAAAATTATACAAAAAGAATAGAAGCAGCACAGGGTCTTGTTTCACTTTATAATGTTTATAGAAATGTAACTCAATTGATCTTCTGGTAGTTTCATGTCTCAAATTCCTCTTAAGTGTATCATTCTTCATATATTTATTGAATTTGAATGATTCTTAGATTTCTGGATATAATTAATTATATTTACATATTTTAAAATATAAATGATTTTCTCGTGACCAAAATTAAAAATAAATGTATATAAAGCTGTTGCATAAAAAAAATCAGTAGTCCTGATTCTAAATTATCTACTTTTTAGTACTAAAACTCCATGCTTTTATGAAATTTCTGTTGGCAGCAGTTTACTCTCTAATGTGGGTAAAGGAGAGTTACTACTGAAAAGACTGTTCCACTCACATGTAATAGGTGGCTTAGGCATCATAGTTGAAATATCCTGTGACCAGTATAAGGGAACTGATCCTCTAACTTGTACGTAAGAAGAATAACTTCCTGCAGTAAAAGACATGACAGAAGCATCGCAGAGTATTTGTTCAGTTTCCACTTCATTTGCAACATCACCCTGGAAAGAAAGGTGCATTTACAGATGTTTTATATTCTCAGAATATTTTCATGGAAAAAAATGTCAAGTACAGAATGAAAATATAATTCCTATTCTTAGGTACTGGCACCCCACCCCAATTCCTATTCTTAGGATATTTTAAAAGAGGTAAGTGCTGATAATATTTGATGCACATATTAAAAAAGGAAAATCATTAAGATGCAATAAAGGAAGGCAATTAAAAATAGCAGAGAATAGACTAGGGAAAAATCAAATTAAATAGTTAATAATACAGGTAAGAGAGTGCAGAGAAGGAGAGAAAAGGAAAACAATTACAAGATATTACAGGAGATTAGTAAGACCAGTGAAATATAAAAATTCAATTCTGAAGACCAAGGAGGAATGAAAGGACAAAAAGTAAGATTCAAATAAAATGCCTGATGGACAGAAGAAAAAAAAACCTTGACACAGCTTTACTTATAAAGTATATGAGGATATAACAGAGAATAATTTTAGAGGTATTAATAACATGCCTGTTTAATTACCCTTGATATATCCAAAACTACACAACAGAGCTGCAAAACTGTTCTTGTCCAGTTGCTCAGTCGTATCCGACTCTTTGTGACCCAAAGGACTGCAGCACGCCAGGCTTCCCTGTCCATCACCAGCTTCCGGAGCTTGCACAAACTCACGTCCATTGAGTTGGCGATGTCATCCAACCATCTTATCCTCTGTCGTCCCCTTCTCCTCCTGCCTTCAATCTTCCCCAGCATCAAGGTCTTTTCCAACAAGTCACTTCTTCGCATCAGGTGGCCAAACTACTAGAGTTTCAGCTTCAGCATCAGTCTTCCAATGAATATGCAGGGCTGATTTCCTTTGGGATTGACTGGTTTAATCTCCTTGCAGTCCAGGGGACTCTCAAGGGTCTTCTCCAATACCACAGTTCAAAAGCATCAATTCTTCAGCGCTCAGCTTTCTTTACAGTCCAACTATCACATCCATACATGACTACTGGAAAAACCATAGCTTTGATTATACGGACTTTTCTTGGCAAAATAACGTCTCTGCTTTTTAGCACGCTATCTAGGTTTGTCATAGCTTTTCTTCCAAGGAACAAGCATCTCTTAATTTCATGGCTGCAGTCACCATATGCAATGATTTTGGAACCCAAGAAAATAAAGTCTATCATTGTTTCCGTTGTTCTCCATCTATTTGCCATGAAGTGATGGGACCAGATGCCATGATCTTAATGTTTTGACTATTGAGTTTTAAGCAAGCTTTTTCACTCTCTTTCACTTTCATCAAGAGGCTCTTTAATTCCTCTTTGCTTTCTGCCATAAGGATGGTGTCATCTGCATATCTGTGGTTATTGATATTTCTCCCACAATCTTGATTCAGCTTGTGCTTCATCCAGCCTGGCATTTTGCATGATGTACTCTGCATATAAGTTAAATAAGCAGGGTGACAATATACAGCTTTGATGTACTCCTTTCCCAGTTTGGAACCAGTCCATTGTTCCACATCCAGTTCTAACTGTTGCTTCTTGACCTGAATACAGGTTTCACAGGAGACAGGTAAAGAGGTCTGGTATTCCCATCTCTTTAACAATTTTCCAGTTTGTTGTGATTCACACAATCAAAGGCTTTAGCATAGTCAATGAAGCCTAAGTAAATGTTTTACTGGAATTCTCTTGCTTTTTCTATGATCCAAAGGATGTTGGCAATTTGATCTCCGGTTTTCACAGCCTTTTCTAAATCTAGCTTGGACATCTGGAAGTTCTTAGTTCATGTACTGTTGAAGCTTTGCTTGGAGCATTTTGAGCATTACTTTGCTATCATGTGAAATGAGTGCAATTGTACAGCAGTTTGAACGTTCTTTGCAACTGGGATGAAAACTGATCTTTTTCAGTCCTGGGGCCACCACTGAGTTTTCTTAATTTGCTGGCCTACTGAGCGCAGCACTTTAACAGTATCATCTTTTAAGATTTGAAATAGCTCAGCTCGAATTCCATCACCTTCACTAATTTTGTTCATAGTAATGCTTCTTAAGGCCTACTTGACTTCACACTCTAAGATGTCTGGCTCTAGCTGAGTGATCACACCACTTTGGTTTTCTGGGTCATTAAGACCTCTTTTGTATAGTTCTTCTGTGTATTCTTGCCACCTCTTTCTAATATCTTCTGTTTCTGTTAGGTCCATACCATTTCTGTCCTTTATTGTGCCTACTTTGCATGAAATGCTCCCTTGGTATCTCTAATTTTCTTGAAGAGATCTCTAGTTTTTCCCATTCTATTGTTTTCCTCTATTTCTTTGCATTTTTCACTTATGAAGGCTTTATTTCTCCTTGCTATTCTTTGGAACTCTGCATTCAGATGGGTACATCTTTTTTTTCTTAAAGCAACAGTTATAACTATGTTCATTGTTGATATGATTTTAAGAACGAATGTTGCTATATTAAGGCAGGATCAAAACCCAAAGTCTTGCTCAGTCTATCTACTCGATCACAGATCTGTGTAAGACTCCAGTTGTCTGTTGCAGAAAGAGATGAAACACTCAAAGCACGTTACATGACCAAAGGCAGAAGATGAATATGTTGTTTTTTTTTCCCTAGGGATGAGAGGAAGGAGTCTGTCTTGAGCCAAACTAAAGCAGAGGGAAGTGGGTAGAGGGTTTCCAGGCCTTGCTTTACTCAGTTTTCTCATCAAGGATGCTTTTCCAAAGAGCGCTCCCCTCCATTTATTCTTTGGGTGGAGGTGCTTTGCTATTTTAGTCTCTTCACTAAATATGTACTGCATTTTAAAATCTATTACAGAAATGGCTCATCCTCCAAAACATTAGACGTTTCATAAGTCCCTAAGGCACTGCATAACGCTGATAGCTGATTTTTCAGAACATCTGTACATTAGTCATATTCCTCACAAGTTTCAGAGACTCTAGAGAATTCATTATTCTCTTGATAATGTCCCAAACTAAGATAGTCCACCTTCTAAAACTCCACTTTGCTTTGTCTGTCACCAGAGCTGATATAAAAAGTTAAATTGCCACAGCAACCTTACCTCACAGTTTGCACCTCTTTTGAGAAAACGGGTCCCAGCGAACTTACTGGATCTTCTAGCTATTAAAGTGACATACACAGGTCGTCCATAGATCAACAGCTCTTAGAAATCTAGTTAAAGCTGTTTAGCACTCATGACCATCACACCCAACCAAAAGAATCATTCTACGTTAAATATACTTTGTCCAGTAGTTAAAGAACACCAAAAAACTCCACCCAAGAAATGGAACAGCACTGGGTCTAACTGCTGTTTCAAAGTATGCAGGTATTAAGGCAAAACTGAACCTCACTAAAGAATGGTTTCCATGAATTTCAGAGGAAATGGTAACCAGATGTAGGGTTATTGGTCAAGGGAAGATCTGTGGTCCCTCCTTGCAGCCAGGTAAGAATGTAAAATGTACAACTAATCCTTCTTCGTTCTTCAGAGACCATATACCTATCAAACTGAGCACCTCTCCATTAACAGGGTGTTTAAATTATGAAGCAATAGCTAATTCTGAGGGAATGGAGCTGTATTAATACTGTGAGAGCACCCAAATTCGTCACCTAACTGCAAAACTGAACACTGGGAACTGTTTAACCAAAATAAAGTTTCAATTAATATTGTCACCTTAGTTAACTTTCTGAACCTCAGGTTCATCTTCTGTAAAATGGTGTAAGTGCAAAAAAGAAAAGTAACCAATTTCATTAGGTGGTTGGGAAGACTGGGTTAGGTAATGTGTGCAATGTGTGCCTGGCTTATAGCAAACGTTCAATAAACAGCAATGACTGTTACCATCATATAGATTCCAGAATTCATTAAATGCTTGTTAACTGGGAGACTGGATTCATCATTTCAACTAATGAGCTTTAAAATTATAATCTATGGTGCTATTTACTACTTTAAAGAAACAACCATTTATTGTACTTAATACATGCCAGGCTTGAGTTAGCTCTTGAGAAATAAAAGACAGTTTAGAATTACTTTTTAGAAGCTTCCCTTAGAAACTATAGCATCTTCTCTTTAGAGTCCTTGGTAGTGGAAACCATGTGTTTTTTCCAGGTTGATTCTACTTTTGGAAAAATATATAGTAATTCGGGGCCAAATCTCATTATTCAGTGAATGACCAAGCAGATAATATCACTCAATGGTTGAAAATGAGTATAAGGTAACGAGCCATTTTACGTGTAACACATAAATCTCACCAAATTCATTCCAAAAGTCCTCTGCATGTCATCTAGCCTCTCCTCACCCTCACTTGCCACAAAGGAGGCAAAACAGGTCCTCTCCAAGGCCAACCTCTCCAACTCCACCCTTTGACTCCCTGATTCCACTCCTGTCAATGTTCTGGTGCAAAAAAGCACGTTATTGGTTAATCACATTCATCCACTCAGTGGTCTCAAAACAACCACTCCTTTAAAGTGTTCACTCTAGGTTTTTAACAAACCTAAGACACAAGGAAGACTGTCAACCAGAAAGCATGCTAGGTGCACAAATGTTCTTCAGGATCTCTAAAAGGGGCAGGAAAAAACTTAACACCACTTCTAAAGAGTAGACACTGCCTTCTTACGCCTCATAAGAACACATTCAATATACCTAGAAATCAAATAAAACGACAAATATTATTTATAAGATTGATTTACCAGCTTAACACCAAGCTCAATCTATGTCTATTTAATCTATTATGACTCTTCCCAATGCAGATCTTCATTACATTACTCCTGAACCACTGCAATCTTGTCCTAATGCATGTCTCTTGGTCTAGGGTGGATCCGATGGTAAAGAATCTACCAGCAATGCAGGAGACCCAGGTTTGATCCCTGGGTTGGGAAGATACCCTGCAGGAGGAAATGGCAATCCTCTCCAGTCTTGCCTGGAGAATTCCATGGACAGAGGAGCCTGGAGGGCTACAGTCCACAGGGTCACAAATAGTGGGACATAATGGAGTGACCAACACACTTTGAAAATGGTTACCCACCCAAGCTTCCTAAGTAATAATTTGTACGTTACCCTCTTGAAAAAAACTTTCAAAAATTCTAGCACCAAACCCAAAGTCCTTCATCCGACCACCAAAGTAATCTGGTGATTGGCAGTCTGACTCCCCCCTAACTTATCTCCTTCCCACCCCATTGCACCTCCCAGGCATTTTATACACAAACCACAAGTACACTCCCATAAACTTTTCCATCTCTACACTCACGATGCTTCCCCAACCCACAGTCTCACTGCCGAGGCCTGCTTCTTGATCAAGTCAAGCAAGTTCAACTCTTCCTATGAGCCTGGCCCCATCCTCCCCTCCTGTTAGCGATTCTGTTCCTGCTCTTAGGTAAGAATGACACTACCTACAGCACTTTCTGTGCCCAGAGCATTTTCTTCCTTGTTATTTACCTGTCTGGACAGGGGAGCCTGATGGGCTGCCGTCTATGGGGTTGCATAGAGTCGGACACGATGAAACGACTTAGCAGCAGCCCCAGCAGCAGCAGACATAATAGACCTGCATTCCTCTGTGTATCTCAACCACAGAGAATGCATAACTGTAATCTATCTGCAGGATGCACAGATAATTGCAATGATCTTATAATTCATATACAGCTTCCTACAAATTGTTATAGCATAAATTTAATAATATGTATCTTAATGTTTTAAAAAAGGATACTTGACTGCCCACAGAATCCATGAATAATGTATAGCAGCCAGTCACGATGGACAGTATTTTTAATTATATCTAGAAGTTCGCCGTTCCACACGTACTTCATGTAAGGCTCACTAGAGATCCCAAATACACCTGAAAAAAATAAGAGCTGGTATCAGGAAGATAAGGAAATTGGTTGACATTCAATTCATTTTTAAGCTCTCAAACTTTTGTTTTTTTAATTTCAAAATGTCTGATAAATACCACTGCTGTTTTCAGTGGATATAACTCATCTCATTGCCCAGAACACTGTGCTGATTCTGTACACAGTTAAAGAAAAAACACATTTTTCTGATCTGTGAGAGTTTTTAACCTAGAGAAAAGCAAACAGCTGGGAAATTAAAGATACACACGTACAAATACACAAATGAGGCTGACAGCAGGAGCAGTGACTGGGAGCATGGCTCTGGTGTCGCAGTGCTGGGGCCACATCTGGGCTCTGCCTCGCCAGCAGGGTGACAGGTGTGGCCAAGCGGGTCTATTTCAGTGCCCCGTTTGCTCATGTGTGCCCCTTTCATCTGACTGTTGTAAAGGCAAGTTGATAATGCACATAAAATCCTTAGAACAAGTCTCGTGTCTTACTCATATTCCATAAGTGGTAGTTGTTATTATATCAAGATTTTTTGATATGACAAAATTAATTTCATCAAGCATCATTTCAGGATATCCAGATAAATTTACTAAATATCAATAAGTTTTACAAAACTTATACAAAGTACAAAATAAGAAATAAGTATACAAATAATGGCTTAAAAGACTAACAGTTCTGCTTAGAGACAGTCAATACTATTTTTCTTCTCAAAACATGTATGTTAAGAGTGTTTATATACACTATGACAAATGCCCTTTGGTTTATTTATAAAAAGTAAGCCTTCTCTGCCCCTTCAATGACGTTACATTGAGCATGAATAATGGATAGGAGTCCTGTCTTTGTCACTTCCCAGCTCTGTGACCTTTGGCAAGTTTTATAACATCTCAGAACCTCAATTTCCTAAACTGTAAAATGATGATACCACTCACCTCAGAGATATAATTCAGATTTTAAAAAAATATAATATATGCAAAGTGACTAACATGCTGCCTGACACATTAGAGACTTTTTTAAAAATGTATTATCTTCCTTTTCTACCTATGCAGACAACTTTTGCCCTCGCTTTCTCTTTCCTATCAGTTTCCCCCTGTGTATTAGGAGAATAATGCATCCTTTCCCCACAGAAAATATATTTTATATTTATACTTATATTATAATCACCAGAACCCATGAGTAAGTTATGTCACGTGGCAAGGAGAAATTAAAGCTGCAGTTGGAATTAAGGTTGCTAATCAGAAATTAAAGCTGCAGATGGAATTAAGGTTGCTAATTAAGATGGGCAGACTCTTCTGAGGAGAAGGCAATGGCAACCCACTCCAGTGTTCTTGCCTGGAGAATCCCAGGGACGGGGGAGCCTGGTGGGCTGCTGTCTATGGGGTCATGAAGAGTCGGACACGACTGATCAACTTCACTTTCACTTTCCTGCACTGGAGAAGAAAATGGCAACTCACTCCAGTGTTCTTGCCTGGAGAATCCCAGGGACGGGGGTGCCTGGTGGGCTGCCGTCTATGGGGTCAACAGAGTCGGACACGACTGACGTTAACTTAGCAGCAGCAGCAGACTCTTCTGAACTGTCCAAGAGGGCCCACTGTAATCACATGGGCATTGTGAGTGAAAGAGGGGAACAGGAGTGAGAATATCAGGGTGATGTCATGTGGGCAATCCTCCGCCAGCCATTGCTGGCTTTGAAGATGGAAAGGGCAAGGAAATGGCTACCAACACTCTAACTCTAGTCCACCAAGATCTCTTTTGGACTTTTGACTTCTGTAAGATAATAAATTTGTATAGTTTTAAGTCACTGAGTTTGTGGAGATTTCTAATGGCAGTCATAAAAACCTAATACACAGTTTTATTCATATCTATCAAGTAGAACTGTTCAACCGATAGTAAAAAGTTAGGTAGTAGCTTTTGGAGTCTTAATTCAGATCTCAGTACAGATATTCAGATTCAAATGGGAGATGACGCACAGTGCATACTTACTAATGCTTTTAGCTTTTCTATTACTAAGCACGATATTTAGAAGAAATGATGTGACAAATATTCAGGTACACATCATCTTACCCTCCACCTGCCTCGAGGGGCACAGATTACAGTGCAGATGAACCACAGCAAATTTCTGTGATCTAGATGTTTTGGGGCAGGGAGGGTGCACAGGGTTTTGCTTTAGCTCAAGTGATAGTCAATCTAATAAATGAACAAGAGTCAAAGGCAATTAACAGACATGGCATTCAGTCAAAGTAAGTCTCAGTCTTCTTAGAGTGGGCCAGAACTTCTGGCAAAAGACTGACAGAGCACAGCCTCTTCCTGAGTGTCCTGCAAGGACAAATCTTCTGGAACGTACCTTTGACCTCTGCACCCACATCTTCATCACTGTCACAGAAGTGACAATGAGGAAGAGACCCAAAGACACTACTGACTTTCTGTTTCCACAGTGAGGCCAATTCAGCTAAACTCTTAACTTTACATCTGAAGCAATGCCTTCACAACATTCACTTTGCCAGTGTCTCTGGCCTTAGAGTGCTAGACCAATCCCTAAATCAGGAATAAAGGTACCCATTCTGCTGTGTGGCTAGTTAGTTCCAAATCCCCAGGGTCACCCTAGACTAGTCACACACAGGTCCTGCAGTAACCCCACAACAGTCCTGACAGAAGCAGGCTGTAGGAGGGACAAGTGGGTCAAGCTGAGACCAGTCAAAGTCAGAACAGCCTCTGACCTTCTACAAGGGTTCCTCTGGACACTGGCCTTGTGATCTTAACCTCTAGGTCTTGGCCTCCTACTTAGCCTTTATTTATTTGAAAGCAGCATTACACCTCCTGAGTAGTTTTTTATGAGGATTAGAGATATGATACATAAATGTCTAGGCTGCAACAGGCAACCCAGGGTAACTTTTTTCTGCAATTCAACTCATACACAATTGGTCTCTATGAAGAAAAATAGGTGGTGGTGTGTACTCTCCAATATTTAAAAAGAAAATTCTCCAGCCAAAGACTAAAGTTGAATGTATTCCATAAAAGGTGCATGAAATTTTGCTAGAAAACATCAGCATACAATTCTCTGGCTTGCCCACTAATGAAATAAATTTGGTGATACGTGATGTCTGGACTTCCCTCGTAGCTTAGGCAGTAAACAATCTGTCTGCAATGCAGGAGACCAGGGTTCAATTCCTGGGTCAGGAAGATCCCCTGGAGAAGGAAATGACAAGCCACTCAAGTATTCTTGCCAAGAGAATCCCATGGACAGAGGAGCCTGGCAGGCTACAGTCCATGGTGTCGCAAGAGTCAGATGCAACTTAGCAACTAAACCACCACCATGATCTCTATAAAAATGAATTTGTTTATATGAATTCATATATCTGAAGCAACTTCATGAAAGGACAAAGAGCAAATAGGAAAGGAGAGATGTGAAGGAAATGTGAGTGAATTTAATGAGATGCTGTTTCATAGATGTCACATTAACATATATTGGATGTGCTGAAGACCACCTACCGTTTCCACCCTGTGTAATCAATCCTTCATCTTCAAAGATGTCGAAACTCTCCTGGCGAGTCTGGGTGGTTTCTGCTTTAACATCTCCAGGGGCATTCGCAAGACTGTGAGATTATATTGAAGTGAGTGGGACAAATCATAGCTGTAACTGAGAAGAGAAAGCGTAATAAGAATTAGAAAAGCAAAACATATTTCATAATCTTGGCTCCCAGAAGGAATTAAAACCTATGAACTAAATTAGTTAGCACCTAATTATGAACTGAATTAGTTAGCACCAACAACAGAAGCAATGTTGTTCAAATAAGCACCTTAAACATAGTAAATCATGAATATAATTGGAAATTTAAAAATCGTTACATGACTTAGGCATTTGCATAGCTAGAAATACACAATAAAATGCTAGTAACCTACATTCACTGACTTGCATATGCACTTTGTGCTTCACACGGAAATTAATCTAGCTTCATAGTCTAGTGTAACAAAATCACACTTTCATATGTATCTGAATAGACTATTAAAAATGCTATAAAATCCACTCTAATAGTATTATACAAGGTCTGTACTCTAGTTTACCTATGAATGAAAATAATTATATTAATTACTAATGGTGGCATAACTTATTTAGTAATAAAATAAGAATAAGCAAATAACACAAGCCACTAGAGTGAAACATGTTTGAGAAGCGTGTCATTAAAAAAATATAACAGTCTGTGCAAATAAAATTTGCACAAAATCAACAACTTTTATAAGTATCTTAAGCTATATATTTTTAGCACAGAATTTCAGACAGTATCTAGAATTTCTTAAGTTATACAAATTTGAAAATATTCTAGTCATACTTTAAAACAACTTCAGACATTCTCACACATTATTATTTCTTTAGTTTATTAATATAATTTGAAATTGATTTTTATTTAATCTGTTAAATTTAAATGTACCACATTTGCTTGATAGAGCCACTAATTTTATTAGCATCTGATCTCAGAGAGATAAAAACTGTATTAAGTTGGTTTCTCAATCCCATATACAAGAGCATAAAGAAACCTTAAGAATAAATTTAACCAAAGAGGTAAAAGATCTGTATACTGAAAATTATAGACATGAATAAAATAAACGAATAAGACACAAATAAATGGAAAGATATCCAGTGTTCACAGAGTGAGTGGGAGTTGCTCAGTCATGTCTAACTCTTTGTGACTCCATGGACTGTACAGTCCATGGAATTCTCCAGGCCAGAATACTAGAGTGGGTAGCCTTTCCCTTCTCCAGGGGATCTTCCCAACCCAGGGATCGAACCGAGATCTCCTGCACTGCAGATGGATTCTTTACTATCTGAGCCACAAAGGAAACCCAGTGTTCATGAAACAGAAGAATGTATTAAGTTGGTTTCTCAATCCCATATACAAGAGCATAAAGAAACCTTAAGAATAAATTTAACCAAAGAGGTAAAAGATCTGTATACTGAAAATTATAAGACATGAATAAAATAAACGAATAAGACACAAATAAATGGAAAGATATCCAGTGTTCACAGAGTGAGTGGGAGTTGCTCAGTCATGTCTAACTCTTTGTGACTCCATGGACTATACAGTCCATGGAATTCTCCAGGCCAGAATACTAGAGTGGGTAGCCTTTCCCTTCTCCAGGGGATCTTCCCAACCCAGGGATCGAACCGAGATCTCCCGCATTGCAGATGGATTCTTTACTATCTGAGCCACAAAGGAAACCCAGTGTTCATGAAACAGAAGAATTAATACTGTGTTAATAACCATACTATCCAAAGCCATCTACAGATTCAATACACTCTGTATCAAAATTCCAATTACATTTTCCACAGGAATAGAAAAAACAATTCTAAAATTTGTATGGAACCACAGAAGACTCCTAATAGTCAAAGCACCCTTAAGAAATAAGAACAAAGCTGGAGGCATCAAACTTCCTGATTTCAAACTTCATTACAAAATTACAGCATCAAAACAGCATGTTACCGAGATTAAAAAAAAGACACCTAGACCAATGAAACAATTGAGAGCTCTGAAATAAAACCACTCAGATACAGTCAACTAATATTTGACCAGGGAGCCAAAACGACGAATGGAAGAAGGATGGGCTTCCCCAGTGGCTCAGACAGTAAAGAATCTACCTGCAGTACAATGCAGAAGCCCCAGGTTTGATCCTGGGGTTGGAAAGATTCCCTGGAGAAGGGAATGGCCACCTGTTCCAGTATTCTTGCCTGGAGAATTCCATGAACAGTGCAGCCTGGCGGGCTACAGTCCATGGGGTCTCAAAGAGTTGGACATGACTGAGCAATCGACAACCCCTTTTCCAAAAGACAAATAGAGAAAGGATAGTCTCTTCAATAAATGTGTTAGGAAAACTGGACAACCACCTGCAGAAGAATGAAACTGGATCCCTGTCTTACACCACTCACAAAAATTCACTCAAAATGGATTATTAAAGACTTAAATGTAAGATCTGAAACTATAAACTAATAATAGAAAACACAGGGAAAAGCTCCTTGACATTGGTCTTCACAAATATTATTTTTGGACATGACATCAGAAGTGCAAGCAACAAAAGTAGAAACAAACAAATGAAACATCAAAACAAAAAGCTTTACACAGAGAAAGTGAGTGAGCAAAATAAAAAGGCAACTTTTTGAATGAGAGAAAATACTTGCAAACCATCTAACTGTTATGGGTTGATAGCCAAAATACATAAGGAACTCATACAACTCAACGACAAAAGAAAATCCAGTTTTAAAATGGGCAAACGACTTGAATAGACATTTCCCCAAAGAAGACATACAAATGGCCAATAAATGCATGAGCTTAGGAAATGCAAATCAAGACAACAATGAGATGTCACTTCATACCTATTAGAATGGCTATTATTAAAACAAGAAACGGCAGGGTTGGCAAGGATGTAGAGAAAAGAAAACTCTGCATTGCTGGTGGGAACATAAATTGGTGTAGCCATTATGGAAAATAAAATAGCAGTTCCTTAAAAATTAAAAACAGAACTACCATTTGATCCAGAAATCTCATTTCTGGTTATATATCCAAAAGAAAAAAGATCACCATCTCAAAGAGCTATCTGCACCCCCATACTCACTACAGAATTAATCAAAATACCCAGATGCAGCAACAACCACAAATGAACAGATTAAGAAATTAACAAAGGAACAGATAAATAAAATGTAGGGTATACCAAAAAAAAATGGTAGTTGCCAGTGGCTGGGGGAAATGGAAGACTATTGGTCAAAGAGTACAAACTCTTAGCCATAAGATAAATAAGATCTGCTTATCTAATGTACATCACGGTAACTGTAACTAACAATACTGAATTATGTGCTTGAAATGTGTTAAGAGGGTACATCAAGTGTTATCAGTACACACACACAAAATCACAACTATGTTTTGGGATGAAGTTGTTAACCAAACTGTGGTAATCATTCTGCGCTACGTCCATGTATCTAATCATGACATTGTACGACTTAAACTTACAGATGTCATTAATATCTCAATAAAGCTGGGGGCGGGGTGAGAAACTGGGCTTTTACTTTTAACAATCAACTTTTCCTATTTAAGACAACTGATTTATCCTAGCTGAACCTTAAGAATGTAATATAACCTTTTTTAAAGTCTTTAACTTCATGTTGTTTACTTATGGAATAACTTGATAAGAACTCAGTATGAGAATGCAGATGAACTTGAAAAACATGAAGGAAAAATCACTTCTAACAGCTCAGCTCCACTGAGCTTCAGTAGTACCTCAGAGAGACTATAAACAATTAAGCAATAATGGCTGAAAAGCAAATGATGGAGACAAACACAATGGAAATATACTTTCAATAAACATTCACGAAAGTGAAAATTATTTCTTTAGAAGCCCTTCACTATACTATTGCTAAATTAACTTTCTTCAGTTTCACATCATGAAGACATAATCCACTCTACATAGTACATGCTTTTCTTTATTTCATAAATAAATAAATGGTTAACTATATTAAGAGTTTAAAAATAAACTTAAAATAATGCAAAGCACCCTAACAGTACATAATGCCAACAGCTACAACACTGGGTCCTCTCAGTCCTATGACCCAAGTCCATTGATACATGTGATTTTGTGTTCTACATTTCACTTTGGACACTGTGAGTGACAGAATTTTCCATGCAGCACAATAACCTGCTATATACCTAGCCTGCACAGTGGTCACTTCAGTGATGGTATAACTCTCTCAGGATGCTCTGCTATGATTTACTTGCTTATTTTTCAATTCACCATATTTGGGTTGTCCCTGCATTGGTTGGTTTGCTTGTTTGGGCCATGAAAGAGAAGCTATCTGTAAAGCTAGTGCCTTTACAAACAGGGACTAATATTTTCCCTCCTGATTTATTTTCTTCAGATATATTTTCATACATACTTACTTTGGACACTGTGAGTGACAGAATTTTCCATGCAGCACAATAACCTGCTATATACCTAGCCTGCACAGTGGTCACTTCAGTGATGGTATAACTCTCTCAGGATGCTCTGCTATGATTTACTTGCTTATTTTTCAATTCACCATATTTGGGTTGTCCCTGCATTGGTTGGTTTGCTTGCTTGGGCCATGAAAGAGAAGCTATCTGTAAAGCTAGTGCCTTTACAAACAGGGACTAATATTTTCCCTCCTGATTTATTTTCTTCAGATATATTTTCGTACATACTTGATGCTTCATTCCTCTCCAGGGAAATTATTAATTTACAATGCCAACAACAATATATTGGTACTGCAAAAGTTCTCCCTATTTTGAGTTTATTTTTACCTAATCTTTACTAGACTGTTAACTGAAAACTGTGAAATGGTTACAACTCTCTATATAAACTTTTAAAAATTTTATTTATTTTAATTGGAGGATAATTACTTTACAATATTGCGATGCTTCTTGCCATACATTGACATGAACCAACCACAGGTATACACGTGTCCCCCCCAACCCTGAATCCCCCTCCCACCTCCCTGTAAATAGGCAATGCAGATTTAATTTTTGTAATTCAAAATTACAAAATAAGCCATTACAGTGTATTAAGTAGAGATCCCTGTGCTATACAGTAAGTCCTTATTAGTTGTCTATTTTGCATATAATAGTGTGTGTATGTCAATTCCAATCTCCCAATTTATTCCTCTCCTCACTTAACCTTAGCAACATAAGTTTGTTTTCTATATCTGTGACCAATTCTCTGTAATGGCCTATATGGAAAAAGAACCTTAAAAAAAACCGAGTAGATACATATATCCCCTCCCCCCATATAGCTGAGTCACGCTGCTGTACAGCAGAAACATGTACAATATTGTAGATCAACTATACTCCCCAAAAAATTTTTTTTAATTTGCAGAAATAGACAAGATTTTCAATATTTGTTTTGTTAATGTTTTAGAGTTTGGCCCTTAATTAACTCAACAACTGTTTGTTCATGTGCTAATCTCTTGATTTAATATCTTGTGACATTTTCTATTTGGTGTGCTAGATGAAAATGTATATTTGAGAACTGGCAATAATTACTTTTAATAGAGGGCTTCTTGCCAGTCCTACAGGAATAAGTAATTTCTTCAGTCTTTAATTTGTTCTGTAAAAAATAAAAGATCAGTGTATAATTTTAAATTATTATTGCCACTCATTTGAATAAAGGATGTAGGAATTTTTAAATTTCCTATTTCAGATATAATGATAATATTGAAAACTTCAGAAGTATAAATATCTTCAAACTCAAAAAAAATTACAAAATAAAAGTATTTCTTTAAAATTATAGTGAAAAGATTATTTTTCATAATAAAAATAATTACTATTTAATTTATCCATTCAAAATTTCAAAAATTAGATTTTTAAAAGGAGGAATACTTGTATTTATATTGTTTCAGATGAAAAGATTTGGCTATTTTTTTAAAAAAGAATAATCAAAGTACTACTGTGTTCTCTGATTCTCTTTTTACCCTGTAGGAAATAATATAAACATTTAAGAGACTGACAGAGTAAAAATAAGCTCAAACTTACCTAAAGTAAAAATTGCTGGATAGGTCCACATTTTGGAATATTCGTAGATACCTTAAAAAAATGATCACTATAGTTAACAATATGATGGCTACAGTTACTGCTGCTATGATATCTATGAAAGTTAAGAGAGTAGATCCTAAAAGTTCTCATCACAGGAAAAGAAAATGTTCTTCTTTTTATTGTGTCTTTATGAGATGATAGATGCTAACTACACCTATTGTGGTCATCATTTCACAATATACATAAGTCAAATCATTATGCTGAACACATTACACAGTGATATATGTCAATTTTATCTCAATAAAACTGGGGAAAAATGACAGTAAACTACATAAGATATAATTTTTTCGGTTAAGACAAAATTCAACTTTATCTTACTCTTACTCTTGTCCGAAACAAAATTATTTTTTTACCCCACTTCCAAGCATCAAGGATAGTGTCACAAAGCTCCAGAAACCACTGTCTAACAAGGTTTTAAGCAAGAAAACCACATCACCTTTAAATTCTGGTTCATGTTCTAGAACAACACTATAAAGGTACTAAGTGTAATTAAAACCTAAGCTGCTATTTTCCCTAAAAACTCATAAACATGCCTAACTTTGTTCCATTTTGAGCCTTTATAATATCAAACCAATTCTAGCATTTTCTCTATCAATTTATTATTTATTAACAGTCTTTCCCTATATACCCCAGGTTCTAATAATTTCCCAAAACAACTGTTTGAAGCTTTCAAATGCACAGAAAAATTGGGGTGGGGGGAAATAGTATAATAAATAGCAGTATGTCCTTCACCTGAATTTCACTGTTAAATATTTCTCCTTATACATACACTCATTCTCTCTCTTTAAATACACAAGTACACTTTATTTTTCTAAACCATTTATAGTAAGAAGCAGACATGATGACAGTCCTAAATATTATATATCTTAATACTATGTATCTATTATGAACAAGGACAATCTCCTAAATAACCACAATGTCACTATACACTCAAAATTTCACACTGATCCAATACCCCCTAGTATATAGTTCATATAAAAACATTCCAGTAAAGTCCTTTACAGCTCTGTGCCTGTGTGTGTACACACTGTGCACATATTTCAATCCAGGATCCAACAGAAATTCAAGCGCTGCACTTTGTCACACTTGTTCTAAAACCTAACCCTCTGGCTCTTCCTGTATTTCACGACACTGACATTCCTGAAGGGTCTGGGCCAGCTGTCTTACAGAAAGTCCCACATATGGATTTGTCTGATTATTTTCCTCATGCTTAGATCCAATTTAAATATTTTCATCATGTTTAGACTCAATTTAAGTATTTTTAGTAAGAAAACCACACAGGCTATTGGTGTCCTTCCCACTGCTTCATATTAAGAGGCAAATAATGTCAGTTTTGTCTCATTACTGGTGATGCCAAGTTTGACCATTCGGTTAAGAATGTTTGTCATTTTTTTCTCTTTGTAAATAATAAAAATATCATGAAGTACAGTATGTTGAGATATTCATGAAGTACAGTAGGTCAACCATAACTTCTCACCTAATGGTTTTAGCAGCCATTATTGATTCTCGCCCAAATCAATTATCATGGGTCTTCAATAGTGCTTGAACAAAAGCTGTAGCATTCTGAGCCAGTATTTACATTTTAAGATTTATAATCTATTGACTATATTTTGCTTTTCAATTGGTCTATAGATACAAAAAACAGCAGTTACCACCAGTACATACCTAGCTTCATCAGGATGACTAATCCGTACAGAATCATTGGGTATATAGATCATATTTGTATCTTCAATCTTATATATTGCATGACCTCCAATATCTGCCATCTTCCTCTTTTTGGTTATTAACACAATATAATAGCCTTCTAAAAACCTGACAAAACCTACACAACAACAAAACAGAAAGATAAATACACCTCTTACACTTAGCAATGCTTTCAGATACATATTTAAAAGACAAAAAGACTCTGACATATTTCCTGCTTTATTATTTCTCTGATTTACAGCCATATAAATTTTCAGCTGTTTTAGAATTATTCTCTAGAAATACTTATCTCACTTAAAAATACCACTCTGAACAATTTGATTATAGGAAGACCATATATGTTAAGGTTCAGTAACACTAAATTCCAAACTACACACTAGTTACCATATAGACTTGGGTTAAAAATGTTCTGGCTCCCAGAACTTTTGCTTTGGGGGTTAAAACTAATTCTCTTGGTGGCTGGGGGGAGGGAGAGGGGCACACTTCTGAACCAGCTATGTGAGGAGCTCAGCAGACCCTCTCCCCAGTGACTGGTGAAAATTATAAAAACAAAACACTGACAGTTTCTGGAAATTCTCCTAATGGCATACAGCAAATGGAGAAACATTTATTCAAAAACATTTGGATCTTGGAAAGACCAGCCAGTCTGTGGCATCCGAACCATAGCTTGCTTCCTTCCTACGTCCTTCTCCCAATTCAGTGTGACGGGTGTCTACTCCCAGCAGGTGTCCCTCCCCTTTCCTAGCTCTATCTAGGGCCCTGGTTTCTGCTCAGGAGGTGCAGGCCACCAGCGTTTCTCATCCCCTCCAGCTCTGTGCTGCAAATTCTTTATTCCAGGCAAGCACACCTGAAACCGGGGGCTCCTTTCTTCTACCGGGCTCCTACTTGTAGAGTGAGGCTCTATCCCAGTACAGATACTAGATCCCATCACCCCAGCTCACTCACTGTGGGAGTCAGATACGGTCACACACAGTTGACTTCCTACCAGAAACAACGGAGGCCAGAGGCTGTGGGGTAACTTATTCAAAGCCCTGAAAGAAAAACTCAACCAAGGACCTTACATATACAGCCTAATGTTTTTTCAAAACTAACTTTCTCATGTGCGCGTGTGGGTGTCCCACTCGCACTTGCCCTCTTTCTCTCTCCCCAAGTATTGCACTCTATGAAGTCTGAGCTAGAATCTTGAGGCTGTAAATTTTTGCTCTAGAATTGACAAATACCCATAGTCTGTGCTGTGTTATTCTTAGTTGAGATTAGTAATTGAACATACTAATGTAAATGAGCCAAAATACTTAAGAGAAAGATACCCTAAGGATTTTAATGAACCACATTACTGCTATTAAAATATTCTGGAGAGCCACAAAGCACATTTTTTTAAAATGTTCATTTGTGCTCTTCCCCCCTAGAGGGAAATGGCAATGCACTCCCCAGTATTATGGAGAATTCCACAGACATAGGAGCCTGGTGGGCTACAGTCCACAGGGTCACAAAGTGTCAAACATGACTGAGTTTCATGTCATGTTTGGCTACTTTCCCTTGCAGACTAGCCCAAACTTCCCTGACTAAAGCTAAAGGACATAAAATAGGAAATAAAGCTTAATGTCAATGTCATTAAAAGCAAGTTAGGAAGCAGTTACCCTTTAAGAAGGCCAAAACCTACAAAATCAAGGGTCCTGGAAGCAGCATAAACACCCAAAAAAGGGAATCTAATTGAGTTTAAGTAATAAATATTTCCAAGACAAATCAGTTTTCCTTTGTTTTTGTTATGTATTTTTTATATAAGGAAAAAACCTCTCTGTAATAATTTCCCCCACCCTGCATTCCAATTGAATTTTATGTTTTCAATTCTAGACTATTTCATCCTACATATCCCTTTATATTTTTAATAAAGTAAATACACTGTACAAAAGAACAGTCTCTACCAGCATAAGTGCTTTTTGCATATTATGAGATGATTTTCTTTTTACTACCAATTGGAAACGTCACTTTTTAAAAAAAAAAAAAGTCGATGTGTAGCAATACGAATACAGTATTGTAAAGCAAAACAAACTAAAAAAAAATAAAAATTAATTAAAAAAAAGGTTCCCATCAAATACAACCAACAGTTAAAAGGCTTCAGTCTGGCACAGACCTCTGTCAAAAGTCAGCCTCATCATCATTTTAACACATGAAAAACCAGGACAAGTTTTTTCACCTTCATTCTATGCACTTCTGATCCCAGACCAATTTCCCCAAGTTCTCCCCAGAAGCCTAGACAACGGTAATCACGCAAAAGTGACTTCTTTTTCTCCAAGCAGAAAAGGCTGTGTCGTTTGTGATGGACACCAAGCAAAGTAAATAAAAAGGGGCAGTGTGAGAGGATGGAGTGGTGTGGCGTTCTGGGGGCTGGAGAGGATCCCACAAGCTCACCAACAGGGAAGAGGGCAGTATCCTGCTGGGTCACTTTGTCAGCTGGTCACTATCTTCAGAGCCTCTCTGCACTCTGACAGAGACGTATCAAAAACCACAAGGGACCAAAGTGACACCCTAACACCAAATCTATCGTCCCCTCACGAGTCGAGGCCCACATGCCATTGCTGTTTTCCCTTTCTCTTGACTCTGCAATCTGTTTCTAAGGGTGCTGCTTTAAAGAACCACCAAGCCCATCACTTAGTCTACCCTGAAGACACTTACTCTACCACTCCCCCTCAGCCTACTAGCAGCTTACAAGAGTATCCTCTCACGGTGGCACAGGCAGAAAAAGGACATATATCCAAAAGAGCTGGATGGTCAGAGCACGAGAGAAGTAAGGACTACAGGCCTCCACCCAAACGTCCCAGGACCACATTAAAACTGGGTGAGAGCGACTAACGCTTTTCACCTTCACACAGTCTTGTAACCACTGCTGAGGCCAACACAATATTCCCATCACTCCAAAAACACCCCCTCAGGCTCCTCCAATGTCCGTCCACTCTTCCCAGCCCCAGCACCTGGCACCCACTGATGGCTTTTCTGACCCTGCAGATTTGCCTTCTGCAGTGTGTCACAGGCAGGAGCTTAAAAACAAAAGAAAAACTGGGTGAGCGAAGCTCACGACCTGTCTGGTGGTCTCCCAAACCTCCTGGCTGTCAAACCACAAAGGAACAAGTCACAGATGGGCACCACAGCTACAGGGCAGGCTCCATCCACATCTAGGGACCAGAGATGGTCCATGAGCTTTCAGCAGCAGTCCATGAAAAGAAATGCACACAACCTGAAAGGAAGGGTTCAGGAGCATCAGTTCATCATCAACGAACCTGCCTTGAACACACAAGACTAGGTTGGATATTACGAACTTATGTGGTGAGTCACATGTGGTCCAAGCTGATGACAAGTTATGCCCAGACTCTTGTGTTGGTCTTGACACATTGCTGGAAAACAGACTGGTCCTTTACTGTAGACACTTGAGAAGCATAGCTTTAGATTCTTATAGACTGTGAATTAAATTAACCATGGTAGCAGTTCAAAACAGTCCAGCAAAAATACTATTCACAAATTGGACATGCTGAAAAAATTGAGAGAAAATACTTCAGCCGCAGAACAGAAGACAACCATTCAAGTCCTTTCACATATGTCTTATTCTGACAATCAGACTACATGTATTTCCAAGGTTAAGTATTTTGTGTTTTGCTATTTCAGTAGCCTTCATTTGTCTATCCAATACTAGATAAATCATAGCCCTTTTAAAAAAAATTTTTACTTTACAATACTGTATTAGTTTTGCCATACATCAACATGAATCCGCCACGGGTGTACATGAGTTCCCAATGATGAACCCCCCTCCACTTCCCTCCCCATACCATCCCTCTGGGTCATCCCAGGGCACCAGCCCCAAGCATCCTGTATCCTGCATCGAACCTAGACTGGCGATTTGTTTCTTATATGATATTAGACATGTTTCAATGCCATTCTCCCAAATCATCCCACTCTCTCCCTCTCCCACAGAGTCCAAAAGACTGTTCTATACATCTGTGTCTCTTTTGCTGTCTCGCATACAGGGTTATCATTACCATCTTTCTAAATTCCCTATATATGTGTTAGTATACTCTATTGGTGTTTTTCTTTCTGGCTTACTTCACTCTGTATAATAGGCTCCAGTTTCATGCACCTCATTAGAATTGATTCAAATGTATTCTTTTTAATAGCTGAGTAATACTCCATTGTGTATATGTACCACAGCTAGATGTCCATCAGCAGATGAATGGATAAGAAATCACAGCCTTTTATTAAGTCCTTATGTACTCTTCAAACATTCTAAGCATGGTTGAATTAGAATAAATAAAGTGCATTTCCACAAAAGTAATAAATGTTCACTTAGTACATTAGCATGTCCCTTTACTGGCACGTCAACCGTACAGTGACTTCACCACCCAAGGAGAGCCTCACAGGGGCCTCAGACTGCGATAGAAATGGATCACAATATCTAAGAATACCACCTGAGAGAGACATGGCAGTATCTTCAGTCCTCATCTAAAGTTTACTAATAGCTGTGTATAAAATGAATATTTATTTGGCTATAAACTTGGTTATCTGTGGATTAAAACTATGGTTTTACAAGCTTAGTTATCAATAAATTTAAAAAGAAGCAAGGAATATTGCTAAAAGCAAATATGCCCAGAACAGTGAAGAATGATCAAAGTACCATCAAAGTAACACAGTACACCATCTGCACGCGTGCATGCTTGCTAAGTCACTTCAGTCATGTCCGGCTCTTTGCAACCTACGGGCTGTAGCCCCTCAGGCTCCTTGGTCCATGGGATTCTCCAGGCACGAATACTGGAGTGGGTTGCCATGCCCTCCTCCAGGGATCTTCCCGACCCAGGGATCCAACCCATGTCTCCTACATCCCTACATTGGCAGGCGGGTTCTTTACCACTAGCGACACCTGCGAAGCCCAGGAAAGCATCTAGAGGTCACTTAATGTAAAAAGCAAACTGCCCAATACAACTCCAAAACACCCAAGGGCAGCTATTTTAAAATACAGTTCAATAGGCTTCCCAGGCGGCGCTAGTGGTAAAGAACCCACCTGCCAATGCAGGAGACGCAGTCCATAGGGTCACAAAGAGTCAGACACGACTAAAGTAATTTAGCACACACACCCACAACTGATCTTCAACTCATTATACTTAATTAGCAAGGAAGGTTCAATTTTGAATATTTAACTCTGACTAATTAGGCATTCAATATTACATATACCTTAAGAAATTTACATTTTTCAAAAGTTGAAATAAAGTATTAGCATTTAAAGAAATGAGTTTAACCTATTAAGTATCTGATTAAGCCTAATGTATTTAAGACACTTTTTTTATTTGTAATTTTTTTCTTTGACTAAGAGTTAAGTAACACTTAAAGTGGAATTTAACACGTATGGAATATACGGAATTGAAACACATGAACTCACCTGACATGCACTAGCATGCACATGTTATCCATTAAACATGAAACCTCAAGGGATTTATCAAGACTAAGCAGAAGGTACACAGAAGGCGCCAGTCCTGTGCAGAAGAGACTAACCATACCGACCACTCTCGCCCTTCCCTGGCAGCCGCCTAAGACACAAAATGGACCTAAAGGGATTCCACATGAAGGGCTATGAGACCGCATCGAGAGAAACAAACTTCAAACACAGCAGAATACGCACAATCAAAGTCTCAACAAGTACACATTCACCAAATAGAGAGTGCTCAGCAGAAAAACCAGTCCATTCTGAAGGAGATCAGCCCTGGGATTTCTTTGGAAGGAATGATGCTAAAGCTGAAACTCCGGTACTCTGGCTACCTCATGCAAAGAGTTGACTCATTGGAAAAGACTCCGATTCTGGGAGGGCTGCGGGCAGGAGGAGAAGGGGACGACTGAGGAAGAGATGGCTGGATGGCATCACTGACTCGATGGACATGAGTCTGAGTGAACTCGGGAGTTGGTGATGGACAGGGAGGCCTGGCGTGCTGCGATTCATGGGGTTGCAAAGGGTCAGACACAACTGAGCGACTGAACTGAACTGAATCAGAAAAATGAACCTAAGACTATGAAACTATATAGCAGAGGTCAGTCCATATTAATTTTGTTAACATCTACAGACACCACTCAGTAAATATTACAGACAGTTCAGCGGGTTTAAGAAGCAGAAAGATAATTTTGTGTTGGGGGAAAAAAAAAGACGTGAAATACGGCTATGCCAGCTGGGAAGCTGAAACACAACTGCCCTCTGCCTGGCTTCCAAAGCCCCCGTGATCTGGCCTCGCCGACCGCTTGCCAGCATCCCAGGGCCCGTGGGCATCTTCATGTTGGCGCTTCTGCCGTCACCCCTCCTGGAGTTCTCCCCTCCCTTCCCCACATCCATCCAAAGCTTACTTCTCCGCCAGGGTCCAGCCTGAGTCTTATCTTCGCCAGGAAATCTTTCCTGGCCACTCCAGGTCCAAGTAGCCTACCTCTTGTGTAATGTCCAGCAGTTACTATTGACTACACAACTGGGATCCAAATCCCAAGCCTGGAGTTGTTTCCTGGGCCCTGGGATTGGTCCTCCGACCCCTCCACCCCACCCCCGTCCAATCCAATCATCCCAAGACTCCCTGGGACAAATCCAGGAGCAAAGATAGGTTTTCTGACCCACTGTCACGAGGGACAACGCACCGGAGGAACTGCGGGGCATCTCCCAAATGCCCCACAAGCTGGACCATGGACTCCTCTAAAGGCCAAGGCCATTTCTATGCTTGTTCATGAATAAGTAAAGGCGTTATTATAGGATTTGGAAAGAGATTAGGTAAAATTTAAATGAAGAGGCTCACACCAGAGCAAGACTGAATGTAAAGAGATAAACATCAGGGCTGGACTGTGAAGTGGGCTCGGGCCTCATTTCCTTGAAAGCAATAAAGTGAATAGAGCTGCAGTCAGCTGCAACCAGAAAGCCCTTATCTGAAGCTCCACGCTCGCCTTGTCAACCGAGGCTGCCTCTCTGTGTCAGAATGACTTAGATCATCCTGGTGACAGGGGGATGTTTTCTCTCACTGACACAATTTTAAAGAGCAAAGTTTCCAACTGTCTGTGATTTTAGAGAACAAAGTTTCTCTGAGAGTAAGAAAGCAGTTGTCACTCAGAGAAGGGGCTTGTGACACTTTACACTGCAGCATGTCCTTGAGAGAAACTCCTCGAATTTAAAAGCTGGTTTTACCTGTATCTGTTTTTCCGGCTGATGTTTACAAGTCCAAGCCAATTTTCACTTTTTCATTTCTTGACAAGCCAGACTCCTTAGAGGTCCAAACCATCGCTACATTTGTTCATATCCTATACGAAACTGAGCATAGTCCTGGGCATTTAGCAGATATTATATAAAGGCTGTTTGATAGATGATTCATTTTTAAATAACCAAAGACCCTGAAGGTGGGTCACATTTACAAACCTATATAAATATGAGCCTTGAAAACTATCTTCAAGTAGTTTATATACAGGGGGGAAAAAAAGAGGCTGAAAGAGGGAGGCATCTTTCTTACCTACAACACCACAAGCTGAAACAGCTCGAAATAACCCAGAGGAGCCTTTCTGTCCCATCTTTGTCCTGTTTCCTAGATCCAAGCGCCCAAGAAGTTCTCGCACTTCTTGTTGAGTATATACATGCTAGAAATAAGCAAATTAATCTGTAAGGTTGTGTTTGATTTTTAGATTCATTATTTATTTACCTCTGAAAATTAAAAGTTTCCTAGAGCTTTACATCATTAGTTATTTCACAGAGAAGTATATAAAAGCGCAGGACTAAGCTACAATTCTAAAAAGCCAACAAATTTTTTAACATTAGCAGTTAATCAAGGGTGATTACTGGATCACACATTGCTATACTTAAAAAAAGGTATACCAAAACCTTATCTTCTGGAGCAGAATTAAGAGGTATGAGGAATCCACAGACAAGTTTCAAGAAATCTATTAACTCCTTAAAACTGTATGCAAAGTTTTGGTTATACGTGCATATGTGTATTTTTGTGAGAAGGCCCATAGCTTTTCTTAGATTCTCAAAGAGATCCCCAATCAGCCACTCGTACCCCCAAGTAAAGCCAAGTATCATTACATTGTATTAATAAATACTGCCAGATGGTATGTGTGTGGGCGAAGCTCCTTCCCCAAGAGTATAGGAAGTCACAAAATACAACATATCCAAAACTATTATAACATAGAAATTAGTTTTCCAAAGAGCTTAGTGAAAATGAGTTCCAAACTACAGCTACTGATACCTTTGAAAAACCAGGAATCCACACAGATTCAGAAATATTCAGACAAGAACTTCAACACAAAGTGTTACTTAGCTGCTCTCACCTGAAAGTTAAAATTAACTGTTCAATTCCACCTTAGTATATTTCTCTTTTGACTAAAAGCCTCATATTTTTGTGCCATCTGAATTAAGTCCCAACTCTGAATAATATGACATGTGGATAATAACAGCTTAACATTTCTCTAGCAAGTCATCAGAAATGACCCTACCAATCACTTTCAGCAGTATAATAACAAGTCTGCAGTAGAGAAGTCCTTTTTGACTTCAAGGAGCTTCATATTAAAGAAGAAGAATAAATAATCTTTTTGGTAGCTGCAATATTGAGAGTTATATCAGATCCTTAAAATGGCACCCCTTTAAGAAAATATATTCATTATCTTATCCAAAGTGTTTGCTTTGTAAAAAATCAAAAATTCTGGCTAACTTTCTGACTTCAGTAATTTTAGAATCCAGATTAGGTAAAGTCACTCAGTCGTGTTCAACTCTTTGCGACCCTGTGGACTGTAACCTACTAGGCTTCTCTGTCCACGGGATTCTCCAGGCAAGAATACTGGAGTGGATTGTCATTTCCTTCTCCAGGGAATCTTCCCGTCCCAGGGATCAAACCCGGGTCTCCCGCATTGGAGGCAGACGCTTAACCTCTGAGCCACCAGGGAAGATTAGAATCCAGATTAGAGATTAAAAATTCTAGCCAACCATGAAAAACTGTCGTTTTTAGATATATGATTTAAAAAAAAGTATACATCGCTAGAAGCTGTAAGCATATTTCACATCCATTAAACGAGAAGTACAAAGGTTTCTGTCTGTATTCAGGTTGTCAAGATACTTACCCTGTCATCAATGATAACCAAATCTTTTGGTTCTGTTCTGTCAATTTTCAAAACACGATACTTTGTTTCTGCATGATTGTTCCCAACTAGGAAATATCTCTATAAAGAAAAAGAAATGTCATTAGTTTTTTTTTAAGACAGCTTGCCTTATACACATTTTATAATAACTTTGGGTTTTTTCTCATTAAATACGTGAATTAAGTCAGGTTACTTTTTTAAAAGAAATATTTCTGTTAAGTACAACTGGCAGATTAAAGAAAGGCTGATTCTAAAAGGTCAACTTTAAAATTGAAATATTCGTCGTGGTGTCATGATTAGCAGTCTGATATTTAAAACGTACCCAGTAACCAGGTCAGATGAATTTAATTATATTATACAGAGATTAACCTAACTGATTGGGGACTGATGTTTAAACTTTGCCAGGAAACTGCAGCTCTGGTAAGAATTAGAAAGCTCAACACATAATTAGGAATACTTAGACAATTATAGCTATTAAAATATTGATGTTTTATCAAATAAACCTTTATACATTTTCTGTAGAAGACCAAAAATGACTTTAATATAGCAACTGTAAAAATCAACCACAAAGTCCCAATAAAAAATTAAAATGAATGTACTTTCTGAAATGGCTTTTTATAGATAAGCTACAGGAAATAATTAATATTCTTTCTTTTCTGAAACACTTCCTTGGAGCATTATACTTGAACACATTAGTCATCTTAAATGAATACTGAGAATAAAATGAATACTAAAAATACAGAAACATAATCATCCTATAGTCAAAGAAAATGCTTTTCAGAAAACCTAAACCAGATGAATAATTTTTAACTGTGTTTAAGAAAATATGTAAAACTCTATTAGGAAAAATATATTTAAAATATTTTGCTTCAAAGAAGTCCTTTAAAGTGACTCTTTTTCAACACTGCAAAAATTAAGAACACATTGCTACCATCAACTGGCATCTAACCATCTCATCAGTCACATAAGACACAGATAGACAAAGCAATTAAACAACAAACAAGATTCTTCAGATTAATGGCCAAACTGAAGGATAGGTACTGAGAGCAGGAAAGATTAACGTTAGGTACTAAAGGTGCAGAAAACCTCAGAGGACTTAGGACTTAAATTGAGCCTTGAAGGCTGGAAATAGAAGATAGGTATAACAGAAGATACACATGTGCTCAGGCGTGTCCGACTCTTTGGGACCCCATGGACTGCAGCCCACCAGGCTCCTCTGTCCATGGGGATTCTCCAGGAAGGAAAACCGGAGGGGGCTGGCATTTCCTACTCCAGGGGATCTTCTCAAACCAGGGATCGAACTCGCATCTGTTGACTCTTTACGACTGCACTACCTGGGAAGCCCCATAACAGAAGATGAGAACTTGGTTATATCATTTTAATACTAAAGCTGTAAAAATAGATGAGTTTTTAAATTAAGTATATATCTGTTTAGAAAGGTATGATCTAGACTTTCAGATTATAAAGAACAAAACTTTATGTTAAAAGATGATAGGTTAGGGACTTCCCTGGCTATCCAGTGGTTAAGACTCTGTGATTCCACTGCAAGGGGCATAGGTTCGATTCCTGGTCAGGGAACTAAGATCCTGCATGCCACACAGAGTGGCCAAAATAAATAAATAAATACAATTATGTTAATTTTAAAAGGAAAAAAGATGATGAGTTAGCCCATGCTTAAAGGGAAAACTAACCAAAATACTGAATCCCTTGTCTTCTAGCGAGAAATAGAGTCTAGATGAAAGTATCAGTTTATCATGAGGAAGAAACAGAGCAATTATAAGACATTAGCAAACTAAAAGAAGACACCCAGTAACCAGGCTGCACTGGAGAGAGCTGGAAGGGCAGGGACCCAGCGAGGGGGAGGAGGTCCACGTCCTCAGGCTGGCTGAACTAAGATCCTGCATGCCACACAGAGTGGCCAAAATAAATAAATAAATACAATTATGTTAATTTTAAAAGGAAAAAAGATGATGAGTTAGCCCATGCTTAAAGGGAAAACTAACCAAAATACTGAATCCCTTGTCTTCTAGCGAGAAATAGAGTCTAGATGAAAGTATCAGTTTATCATGAGGAAGAAACAGAGCAATTATAAGACATTAGCAAACTAAAAGAAGACACCCAGTAACCAGGCTGCACTGGAGAGCAGCTGGAAGGGCAGGGACCCAGCGAGGGGGAGGAGGTCCACGTCCTCAGGCTGGCCTCAGTGAGTTCCTCCCCAAGACCCCACCCACCACTGGGAGGAAAGTGGGGTCACCAGCCTAGAAAACTCAGCCACAGAAGAACGGCCTATAAACTACACATTAGTTAGGAGAAAAGGAAACCGCCTTCTTGAGCACTTGAGGAAAAACAGGTTCCCAGGAAAAGAAACAGTGAGTGCAAAGACTTGAACAGCGAAGAAGCTGGCCGAGTTTGTTAGAGGAACGAGATTAATGCAGAAGATGCTTATGAAACACTTAACATGGTGAAGTGTCCAACACAAAAAAGGCACTCAGTGAGGGTTACTTTTCTTTGCTTTACTTTTTAAGATATTAGCAAGTCTATGTCATTGTATTTGAGAAAAAGACTTAAAAAAAGAGGAAAAAAGAGAGCACCCAGAGGGAAAAAAGGCACGCACGGGACCAGCATGAAGCTGGACTGCAGCCTACCAAGCTCCTCCGTCCATGGGATTTTCCAGGCAAGAGTACTGGAGTGGGGTGCCATTGCCTTCTCCTGCCCCTACCAGAGCACTTTTGCTTATATCTGAAGTCAGCACTTCTGAGCGCCCTGCTAAATTTGTCTGGAGCTACTCTTTCCTGTCTGCCTATTATAAGCAGTTTTGGAGTCTGACTCTTGTGGTTTTTAATTCTAGTCCAGTAGTGCAATCTGGTTCTGCAGGCAGTGAGTACATGTTAAATGAAGGAACACTCACTCACCACAGGCTAACCATTTCATCTGCTGGGTAACTTTCTACAACATTTACACTAAGCCATCTTTCTTGGTTAACTGTGCAGAAAGACAGTCCTTCTAAGTCAACCACTCATGGGATTCTCTGGGCAAGAACACCAGAGTGGGCTACAATTCCCTTCTCCAGGGGATCTTTCTGACTCAGGGACCGAACCTGTGTCTCTTGTACTGCAAGTGGATTCTTTACCCTCTGAGCTATATATATCTGAATCACTCAGTAAGGAGCCACATCACAGCTTTAGGAGAGGTAAAACTGCTGAGTGGAATTCCTAGAATTTCAACACACCCTAGGAAATCTAAAGATGAACTGCAGTAGGACCATGACTTGGCAGGTTGTAATGAAAAGACTGAATTCCTGGGGTAGGAGTAGACAAATGCACTTCTGGCCTTTGAAGCACACACAGGGGAGCGGACCTGCACCCCTCTTATCCAGACCCTTCCGTGAAGTCACTCCACGAAGCGGAGGAGCCAAGGCAAAAATCCACAGAACTCAGAAGCAGATCGGAGTGGGAAGAAAGAAAGGGGAAGCAGTGTAACTATCCTCATTCTCTGTAAAGTGGTCTAAGAATCCTGAAAATGTTTTGTGCGGAGAACAGCGACCTCTTGTGGAAACAGTTATGTGGGGGGAACCCCCAGCGCTCAGCAGCGCAGAGAATGACGCTCCTGCACTGCCCCCTGGTGGGCGAGTCACAGGCTTTCGGGCCAAATTCTTAAGAGGAAACTTCCACAAAGGCCTTAATTCTACTCGGTTTGATTAACTATACACACACACACACATATACATATATATCCTTAGGCTTTATTACATTTAACGTCATGCTTCAAAATTAATTTCAGCATTTTGGGGCTTAAAAATAGCCCCGAAATATCTTTACCTTAAATTCTTCTCCACTGTTTTTTTCCAAATTTTTTATTTTGAAAAATTTTCAAACCTACAGTAAAATAGAACGGTAAAATGAAAACCTACATTCCACTCAGCTAGATTCACGCATGGTTAACTTTGTGCTACATTTTTTTTCCTCCCTTCTTCCTTCTAGAGATAAGTTTTTTTTTTTTCTTTTGAACAATGTGAAAAACAAGTTGCAGGTATCATAACACATCAGCCCGAAAGCCTTCAATTGGGGGGGAACCTCCAGCGCTCAGCAGCGCAGAGAATGACGCTCCTGCACTGCCCCCTGGTGGGCAAGTCACAGGCTTTCAGGCCAAATTCTTAAGAGGTAACTTTTCCACAAAGGCCTTAATTCTACTCGGTATGATTAACTATACACACACACACACACATATACATATATATCCTTAGGCTTTATTATATTTAACGTCACGCTTCAAAATTAATTTCAGCATTTTGGGGCTTAAAAATAGCCCCGAAATATCTTTACCTTAAATTCTTCTCCACTGTTGATTTTTTTCTAAATTTTTTATTTTGAAAATTTTTCAAACCTACAGTAAAATAGACAGAACGGTAAAATGAAAACCTACATTCCACTCAGCTAGATTCACGCATGGTTAAATTTGTGCTACATTTTTTTTCCTCCCTTCTTCCTTCTAGAGATAAGTTTTTTTTTTTTTCTTTTGAACCATGTGAAAAACAAGTTGCAGGTATCATAACACATCAGCCCGAAAGCCCTCAACTTGTATTTTCTAAATACAAGGACACCCTCCCACATAATCATAACACCCATTGATACAATATTAGCTATAATCCATCAAGTTTCCCCAAATGTCCCAATAGTATCCTTTATGTGCTAAGTCCACTCAGTTGTGACTGACTCTTTACGACCCCATGGACTGTAGCCCACCAGGCTCCTCTGTCCATGGGATTCTCCAGGCAAGAATACTGGAGTGGGTCGCCATGCTCTCCTCCAGGAGATCATCCCAACCCAGGGATTGAACCCACATCTCTTAAGTCTCCTGCACTGGCAGGGAGGTTCTTTACGACTAGTGCCACCTGAGAAGCCCATATCCTTTCTAGCTAGCTTTAAAAAAAAAAAAAAAACAAAAAAAAACATGGAATCCAATCAAGGATTTTGTATAGCACTTGTAACCAGGCCTTCATAAAATATCTTTTAATCTAGACCAGTCGCCCTGCCTTTACTTTCAAAGACTGTCTTTCAGAACATGTTAAGAGAGTCCACAATTTTAACAATTTTCTTGGCTTCCTATTGACATCACTCATCTGGCCATGTACCAGTGAATGCCTCCTGTGTGCCAGGCACTCGACTAGATACCTAAGGGCAACGATACACTGAAGCTATATTTTAGGCACATGCCTTGCTAGTGGATTAGATTGGGGGAAAAGAAGTAATCAATCCAATTACTTTTGCTTGATGAGCAAATGCTGCAGACAGGGCCCACGAAGGTGGGGTTTGAGGACAAGAGCTTGTGTGTGGTCTTTCTGGGGGCAAGGGGTTGTCTCCACGATGGAGTGGAGGCAAAAATCCACAGCAGAGCTGGGTGACAAGCAACTGGGTAGCCTTCCAGGCAAAAAGAGAGGAGTGGAGGGCTCCCTCCACCAAACACCTCACTAAAATCACAGTAAAGTTTTTATGGTCATTTTCTTAGAAGCCTCAAGGGCAAGAGAAAGAGAGAAGCAGGCTGCAAAAAAAAAGAAAAAAAAATCATTTTAATCTGAAAAGTATGCCCAAGAAAGAAAGCAGTAGCAAGTCAAGAAGCAATCCAATTTGTGCTATAGAACCCCCAAAGGCATGAAAATTTGTTGCAGCTCTTATCTCTGGAGGGAGAAGTGTAAAACTTCAGAAAACTGAAGATTAAAAAGGAGCTAGCACACGCTTCCAAGGAGGAAAAAAAGGCTTCAAGCTAAAGATCAAGAATAGCACAACACTAGAAATTTTCGACAGCAAAACTGAAGGGGGAAGACAGGGACACAATGCCTTCGAATTTTTAAGGGAAAATTAATTTCAAGCTTTAACTCCACATTAGGCCTATCAATCAAACCTGAGGGCCTAATAAGGGCATTTGCAGATATTGTTGTTGCCGTTCAGTCACTAAGTCATGTCTGACTATTTGACCCCATGGACTGTAGCATGCCAGGCTCCTCTGTCCTCCACTACCTCCTGGAGTTTCTCAAATTCATGCCCATTGAGTTGGTTATGCTATCTAACCATCTCATCCTCTGCCTCTCTCTTCTCCTTTTGCCTTCAGTCTTTCCCAGCATCAGGGTCTTTCCCAATGAGTTGGCTCATCACATCAGGTGGCCAAAACATTGAAGTTTCAACTCCAGCATCAGTCCTTCCAAGGAATATTCAGGTTTCCTTTTTGGACTGATTTCATTTCCTTTTGGGTTGATTAGACTGATCTCCTTGCAGTCCAAGGGACTTTCAAGAGTCTTCTCTAGCACCACAATTCGAAAGCATCAATTCTTCAGTGGTCAGTTTTTTTTATGGTCCAACTTTCACATCCTTACATGACTACTGGAAAAACCATAGATTTGACTACACATACCTTTATCAGCAAAGTGATATCTCTGCTTTTCAATACACTAAGTTTGCCATAGCTTTCCTTCCAAAGAGCAAGCGTCTTTTATTTTCATGGCTGCAGTCATTGTCAGCAGTGATTGTGGAGCCCAAGAAAATAAAATCCGTCACTGCTTCCACTTTTTCCCTTTCTATTTGCCATCAAGTAATGGGACTGGATGCCATATTCTCAGTTCTTTAAATGTTGAGATTCAAGACAGTTTTTTCACTCTCCTCTTTCATCTTCATCAAAAGGCTCTTTAGCTCCTCCTCTATTTCTGTGATTAGAGTGGTATTATCTGCGTATCTGAGGCTGTTGTTGTGGCAGTCTTGATTCCAGCTTGTGATTCATCCAGCCCAGCATTTTACATGATGTACTCTGAATACATGGTGACAATATATAGCCTTGCCATACTCTTTTCCGTATTTTGAGCCAGTCAGTATGTCCGGTTCTAACTGCTGCTTCTTGACCTGCACACTGATTTCTCAGGAGGCAGGTAAGGTGGTCTGGTTTTCCCATCTCTTTAAAAATTTTCCACAGCTTGTTGCAGTCCACACAGTCAAAGACTTTACTATAGCCAAGGAAGCAGAAGTAGATGCTTTTCTGGAATTCTCTTGCTTTCTCCACAATCAACAAATGATGGCAATTTGATCTCTGGTTCCTCTGCCTCTTCGAAACCCAGCTTGTACATCTGTTTTCAGTTCACGTATTGCTGCAAATGAGCTTGAAGGAGTCCGGGCATAACCTTGCTAGTATGTGAAATGAGCACAACTGTACAGGTATTCTTCGGCATTGCCCTTTCTTGGGACTGGAATGAAAAATGACCTTTTCCAGTCCTGTGGCCACTGCTGCATTTTCCAAAACTGCGAGCATATGGAGTGCAGCACCTTAACAGCATCATCTTTTAGGATTTCAGATATGAACAGCTCGGCTGGAATTCCATCACCTCCACTAGTTTTTTTTTTCACAGCAATGCTTCCTGAGGCCCACTTGACTTGTGAAATGAGCACAACTGTACAGGAATTCTTCGGCATTGCCCTTTCTTGGGATTGGAATGAAAAATGACCTTTTCCAGTCCTGTGGCCACTGCTGCATTTTCCAAAACTGAGAGCATATGGAGTGCAGCACCTTAATAGCATCATCTTTTAGGATTTCAGATATGAACAGCTCGGCTGGAATTCCATCACCTCCACTAGTTTTTTTTTCACAGCAATGCTTCCTGAGGCGCACTTGACATCCTCCTCCACGATGTCCAGCCCTAGGTGAGTGACCACACCATCACAGTTTTCCAGGTCATTAACACCTTTCTATGTGTGTGCAGTTCTTCTGTGCATTCTTGCCACCTCTTTTTAATCTCTTCTGCTTCTGCTAGGTCCTTACTGTTCCATACATCCACGGATTCAAAGATTCCTGCCGAGGAACCCTTCCTCATGAAGCAATTGAAGGAGATGCTCCACCAAAATGAGGGCATAACTCAAGAGAGGTGAGGTGAAGTCGCTCAGTCGTGTCCGACTCTTTGCGACCCCATGGACTGTGATGTACTAGGCTTCTCTGTCCACGGGATTCTCCAGGCAAGAATACTAGAGTGGATTGCCATTTCCTTCTCCAACTCAAGAGAGAGAAAAAAAAAAATCCAGGATCTGGGAAAGTAAGGAAATCAGCACAGGAGAGGTGAGGGGATGGTGGTTAAGGGAGATCCCAGGACGGCGGCTGAGCTGGAGGCCGTGGGAGCAACCAGTCCAGATCTGAGCCACTGCTTCCAGAAGATGAAGCCAGGAAGAATACCTACTGTGGGAATGTGCTGAGAGGGGACTTAAAGTGAGCTGAAACCATTATAAACTAGGAACAACAGGATTTTAGGAAGAAGAAAAGGTCATCACAGGTACCTGCAGGCTGAAGTTCAAATGGTGAAGGTGAAAGAGCAGGTAACCAAAGTGCCCAAAAGCAACCAAGAGAAAAAGGGAGCAGCAACTGGAGTGTTCGGGGCTTTCATAAGCGGGCACACGTCAGCTGGACTGCTGAACACAGGCACACGCGTGGATGAAAGGGATCGACTCTGCTGGGGACATGTCTGTGTGTGAGCAGATCCGCTGAGGGGCAGAGGGGGTGGCAAGAACGGGGGTGGAGAATCAGGACACCAGAAGAAGCTGCGTTAAGATGTCCATTAAGACAGAAAGGCTCTGAGCTGACTTTTCCAAGTAAGTATCAAGAAAATGCTTACAATCTCACCATGCAGCTTTAACAGCAGTGACTTGGTTTAAAGATGAATGTATTTCTAAAGTGTATACATGAACTCCACATGGAACACAGGAGGTAATCCACTTAACAGGAAATGCCGTTATCTACTACCATTATCATCTTCTTTGATAATGACAGGCTAATTAATCACTCAGTTTTCAGCTGAGGGAAGAAAATCAGCTTTCTTGAAAGAGGAGACATTTTAGGTTGTCCTGACAGCTTCGATTAATGTTAAACTGCATTTGAACTTTAAAAATAATACCTTTTTCTGAAAGATCATCACAAAGTCACTTCTCACAATCTTTAGCAGTCTTGCAGGCTGCCACCTCGACAATCCCAGCAATCCTACAACCAGTAACCCAGCCCAGGAGGAGAAAGGAGATTCTGACAGTCAGAGGGATGCTGCCAAGGTCTTTCTTCACGGCATCAGGGCTTTGCTGAAGGGGAAGCATTAAATCCCCTCTGGAAACAAGTGGAAACTTTGTCACCTCCATCATCACCATGATTCTCTTTCCAACTTTACATCAACTGGTTCCCAGTTCCAGTCCCTTTGTGACCCGCATCCTGTGATGTCCTCTCCTGTCCTCTAATTTCCAAATCAAGGCTAATTAAATGAGCTGCACTCCTCACAAAGTGGTTCATACATACTTAATTCTATTTCATGCGATGGGATGGAAAGAAGAGAGAAGTTACCTTAATCCTTTTAGAAGGCAGGACTTGAAATAAACCCAAACATACGTACATATACAATAATAATTTTGAGCTAGCAAGAGTAAAAATTATCTTAACAACCGTATACACAAAAACACATATGCAGAGACAAAAATCTACCACAGTTTTGTTCAACTATCAGTTTTAAAGTTAACCACTATAATGTCCCTTCCTTTGTTATAAAATGGTCCCTTATTGCAATGGTAAGATCTCAACAGTATTATGGACGAAGCAAGGACTAGACACTGGAAATCACCTAAGGTAAGCTAGTTTCTTCCCGGAAAATAACAGGTTGGTAAGTCTCCAATGGGAAACTCCTAGTTACACTGGGGTATATGAGCATCAGGGTGAGATATAGCCCAAATTAATCTGTAGGCCTGGGTCACAATGAGCTAAAGGAAAAAGGAAGGTGCTTAGTGACAAAAAGAACAGGTAAAATTCTGGAGAGAACAGAACCAGACCTAAAGCATACAACCTATAAACCTATCTCCCTTGCTACCCAAACAGTCCTCAAAATCCATTGTTAAACACAAGTAACAACACCAACATAAACGTAACCTCAGGAACAATTCTACCCAATTACCATTCTAAAGGAAGGCTCAGGACAGGACCCTATCTTGCCCAGTGTGTCTCTTCAATTAATGCATCTCATAATGCCTTCCTCACCAAAGAATACACTCCCACCACCCAAAACCAGAATTCCCATCACATTCAGACATAATGCCTTCCTCACCAAAGAATACACTCCCACCACCCAAAACCAGAATTCCCATCACATTCAGACG
The DNA here is from genome assembly GCA_006408695.1 of Aepyceros melampus. NCBI lineage: Eukaryota > Metazoa > Chordata > Mammalia > Artiodactyla > Bovidae > Aepyceros > Aepyceros melampus. Next base: position 305,469 of record SJXQ01009576.1, on the reverse strand, counting down.
CTTGCAGACAATAGCTCTGGCCAATCATTGCATCAGTGCATATCTAACAAATGAAAGGTGATACAAAAAAAGATAATAAAAAAAATTCAACATATGGCCCACTTTTGAGGAGCCAGTATCAACAAGCAGATTTTCTTACAACCATTAAAACAAAAGAGAACCCGTGTGATAGAGCACAAAATGCCCAAATCACGCGGTATACAAATCCAAACGACCAGGACTCAACTCACCGCAGCCTGACAGGCCATCATCAGTGAGCCTCAGACAGCACCTGGTGGAGAGGGCCTGGGCAAAGACAGCCTCCTGCGGTGCTGGTGGGATGGAGCCGTAAGTCTCTACACAGAAGAGCGTGCAGGGTCTGGAAGCGAAAACGAGAGCTACCTACGACCCTGCATCAAAAGCTTAAGAGAATATCAGGGGGAAACCAAAATTCAAAAAGAAACATGCTCTAAAGCTGCTGGGGGCCACAGTTGCAATAGCAAAAACCTGGAAACAAAACAAAGTGTCCATCAAAAATGAGTTCACAAAGAGGAACTGCTGCACCTCCACCACGGAACACATCTCAGCCATGAAATGGAATGAAGTAACACCAGTGGCGGCAACCTACATGGAACTAGTTCTAAGCAAGATGAGAGAGGTAACTCAGAACAAAAGTGCAGATATCACATGCTATCACTTATGTGAAACTGCTAGTTGCTCAGTTGTGTCCGATTCTTTGCAGCCCCAGGCAAGAACACTGGAGTAGCCATTCCCTTCTCCAGGGGATCTTCCCAAGCCAGGGATCGAACCCACTCTATAGGTAGAATATAAAAATTAATATTAAGAAACCAGTTGACTCAAAAGTAACAGACTCACAAGACTAGAAAATAAAATTATATCTAACAAAGGGGAAAGATGCAGAAAAGAGACAAATTAGAAGGCTGAGATTAACAAACAGAAACTATTACTTATGAAAACATAATCAATAAGGAAATAGGTATATGACAGGAGCTCTACTAGACCTTGTGGAATAACAGCTATGGGAAAATAATGAGGCTCTCTCTATATATGTATATGTAAATGTAAAAGTTCTGTACACATACAACACACTTATCATTTGGTGTCGCTGTGACTCCAAGCAAAATGACACGTTACCAAGAAGTGATGAGACCAAGCATCAGGGTGTTGCATCAGGCACATTACAGGCTAATTTATACTCCGCACCACAACTTCCACTGAAGCTGTTTGCAGAGGAAGTCGAGCTGGGCTGTGCAGAAATGCTGCCGCCTTGTGGCCATCGTCTGCAACAGCAACTTAAAAGAAACGCAACAAGGCAAAAGGGTTGTTTGAGGAGGCCTTATAAACAGCTGGAAAAAAGAGAAGCAAAAGGGAAAGGAGAAAAGGAAAGATATACTCATCTGAATGCAGAGTGCCAAAGAACAGCAAGATCCAACAAGAAAGTCTTCTTAACTGAACAATGGAAAGAAACCGCAAAAAACAGGAGAATGGGAAAAACTATAGAGATCTCTTGAAGAAAATAGAGATATCAAGAGAACATTTCATGCAAAGCTGAGCACAATAAAGGACAGAAATTTTATGGACCTAACAGAAGCAATAGATACTAAGAAGAGGTGGCAGGAATACACAGAAAAGCTGTTTAAAAAAAAAAAAAAAAAAAGGTCTTCATGACCCAGACAACCACAATGCTGTGCTCACTCACCTAGAGACAGACATTCTGGAGCATGAAGTCAATTGTCCCTAGGAATCATACTACAAACAAGTCGTGGAGTTGATGGAATTCCAGTTGAGCTATTTCAAAACCTAAAAGATGATACTGTTAAAGTGCTGTACTCAATATGCAAGCAAATCTGGGAAACTCAGCAGTGGTCAAAGGACTGGAAAAGTTCAGTTTTCATTCCAATCCCAAAGAAAGGGAATGCCAAAGAATGTTCAAACTACCACACAATTGCACTCATTAAACACGCTAGCAAGGTAATACTCAAAATCCTTCCATCCAGGATTCAACAATATGTGAAACCAAAGACTTCCAGATGTACAAGCTGGACTTAGAAAAGGCAGAGGATCAGATTTCAAATTGCCAGCATCTCTTGGATCATAGAAAAAGCAAGGGAATCCAGAAAAACATCTACTTCTGCTTCAATGACTAAGCTAAAACCTTTGACTGTGTGGATCACAACAAACTGTGGAAAATTCTTAAAGAGATGGGAATGCCAGACCACGTTACCTAACTCCTAAGAAACCTGTATGCAGGTCAAGAAGCAAGAGTTAGAACGGGAAATGGAACAACGGACTAATTTCAAATTGAGAAAGTAGTACGTCAAGGCTATATACTGTCACCCTACTGTCACCCTGCTTATTGAATTTCTACATAGGTACATCATTTGAAATGCCAGGCTAGATAAAGCACAAGCTGAAATCAAGACTGTCGGGACAAATATCAATAACCTCAGATATGCAGATGACACCACCCTTATGGCAGAGAAAGCAAAGGGTCACTAAAGATCCTCTTGATGAAGGTGAAAGAGTAGAGTGAAAAAGCTGGCTTAAAACTCAACATTCAAAAACCTAAGATTATGGCATCTGTCCTATCACTTTATGGCAAGTAGATGGAGCAAAATGGAAACAGTGACAGACTTTATTTTCCTAGGCTCCAAAATTACTGCAGATGGTGACCTGCCATGAAATTTAAAAATTCCTGCTCCTTGGAAGAAAAGCTACAATAAACCTAGACAGCATATCAAAAGGCAGAGATGTCACTTTGCCGACAAAGGTTCATACAAAGCTGTGGATTTTTTAATCCAGTAGTCATGTACAGATGTGAGAGTTGGACTATAAAGAAGGCTGAGCACCAAAGAATTGACACTTTCCAACTCTGGTGTTGGAAAAGACTCTTGAGAGTCTCTTGGAAAGCAAGGAGATCACACCAGTCAATTCTAAAACGGAAATCAACCCTGAATAATCAGTAGAAGGATTGAATCTGAAGCTCCAATACATGGCCACTGATGTAAAGAGCCAACTCACTGAAAAAGACTCTGATGCTGGGAAAGACTGAGAACAGGAGGAAAAGGGGGCAACAGAGGATGAGGTGGGTTAAACGGCATTATCGACACCATGGACACGAGTGTGAGAAAATTTCAGGAAACACTGAAGGACAGGGAAGCCTAATGTGCTCAATCCCTGGGTGCAGAGTCGGACATGATTGAGCGACTCAGTTCAGTTCAGTCGCTCAGTTGTGTCTGACACTTTGTGACCCCATGGCCTGCGTCACACCAGACTTCCCTGTCCATCCCCAACTCCCAGAGCTTACTCAAACTCCTGTCCATCTATTTGGTGATGTCATCCAATCATCTCATCCTCTGTCGTCTCCTTCTCTTCCCATCTTCAATCCTTCCCACATCAAGGTCTTTTCAATGAGTCAGTTCTTTGCATCAGGTGGCCAAAGTACTAGAATTTCAGCTTCAGCATCAGTCCTTCCAAGGAATATTCAGGACTGATTTCCTTTAGGATGGACTTGTTTGATCTCCTTGCAGTCCAAGAGACTCTCAAGAGTCTTCTCCAACACCACAGTTCAAAAGCATCAATTCTTCAGCGCTCAGCTTTCTGTATAATCCAACTCTCACATCCATACATGACTACTAGAAAAACCATAGCTTTGTCTAGATGGACCGTTGTTGGTAAAGTAATATCTCTGCTTTCTAATATGCTGTCTATGTTGGTCATAACTTTTATTCCAAGGAGCAAGCGTGTTTGAATTTCATGGCTGCAGTCACCATCTGCAGTGATTTTGGAGTCCCAAAAAATAAAGTCTGACACTGTTCCCATTGTTTCCCCATCTCTTTGCCATGAAGTGATGGGACTGGATGCCATGATCTTTATTTTCTGAATGTTGAGTTTTAACCCAACTTTTTCACTCTCCTCTTTCACTTTCATCAAGAGGCTCTTTAGTTCCTCTTTGCTTTCTGCCATAAAGGTGGTATCATCTGCATATCTGAGGTTATTGCTATTTCTCCCAGCAATGTTGATTCCAGCTTGCACTTCATCCAACCTGGAATTTTGCATGATGTACTCTGTATAGAAGTTAAATAAGCAGGGTGACAATATATATCCTTGACACACTCCTTTCCCAATTTGGAAGCAGTCTGTTGTTCCATGTAGAGTTCTAACTTTTGCTTCTTGACCTGCATATAGATTTCTCATGAGGCAGGTCAGGTGGTCTGGTATTCTTATCTCTTCAAGAATTTTCCACAGTTTGTTCTGATCCACACAGTCAAAGGCTTTGGCATAGTCAATAAAGCAGAAGTAGATGTTTTTTCTGGAACTCTCCTGCTTTTTCAATAATCCAATGGGTGTTGGCAATTTGATCTCTGGTTTCTTTGCCTTTTAAAATCTGTGGTTAAGGGGACTAATATTCACAAGAGAGTTTGGCTGTAAGACACCTATTATAAAAATTTGCTGCAAGTAAGTTTTCTTAAAAAAAAAACACTTTACAAAGGGCAGAATTTCATCAAGACAATAGCAAAAGGTAGTACTACTCGTTATTTTCTTTAAAAAAGTATACGAACTAATGCAGACAATCACAAACTACGAGAGACACGCAAATCAAGATTACAGTGAGGCATCACCTCAGGCATTCAGAACAGCATCAATGTCTATAGACAGAAAATACTAGAGTGAAGGTGGAGCAAGGGGACCTGCCTATGCTGCCAGTGGTATGTAAACTGTCAAAGCCAGAATAGACCATAGAATGAAACTGGTTTTCAGTGGGAAAAACAGAGTTGCCATACACATTTCAGCAGTCCCCCTCCTAAGAGGACCAGCAAAGACAGTCACAATTTAAAAGAAACTTGCACCCAAATGTGCACTACAGCCCCACCTCCAAAAGCCAAGATCCAGAAGTAGGCAGAATGTCCAAAAGCAGATGAACGCATAAAGAAGTGGGGTGTGTCCACAATGGCATAATACTCAGTTAAGAAAAAGAATGAGACAGTTCTAACTGCAGTAATGTACATGGACCTTGTTGTAATCATACCTAGCGAAGTAGGTCAGGAAAAAAAGACAAATACCATTATTGCTGAAATCATAAAATTGATGCCCATGAACCAAGTGAACAAACAGAAAAGACTCACAAAATTAGAAAACAAATTTAGGGTTACCCAAAAAGGGGGAAATGGGGAAAAGTAACAATTAGGGGGTTGGTATTAGGAAATCCACAATAATACATATAAAACAGGTCATAAACAAGGACCCACTGCAGAGCAAGGGAGGTCTACACAACACTCTGTAATACCCCATGTACAAAACCAATATATGATGAATAGACACATGAAGAACTGGCAAAGATTCTCTACACCTATATTAAATACAACATTTTAAAATAATTTATTCCATCAAAAAATAAAAGCTATACTATAAAAAAATAAGATTAAAGCTTATGGATGTGTATTGGCACACTGCACAAAAATTTACAACCCAGGAACTTCCATTAAGACTCTGCTTTCTGTCGTAACTACCACTTGGCATGTAGAAACACTGCCGCCATGTGGCCATTTTCAGAAACAGCAACTTTAAAATTAATGCTTACTGCCACTGCTGCTAAGTCGTTTCAGTCGTGTCTGACTCTGTGCGACCCCATAGATGGCAGCCCACCAGGCTCCACCGTCCCTGGGATTCTCCAGGCAAGAACACTGGAGTGGATTGCCATTTCCTTCTCCAATGCATGAAAGTGAAAAGTGAAAGGGAAGTCACTCAGTCATGTCCGACTCTTAGCGACCCCATGGACTGCAGCCGACCAGGCTCCTCCGTCCACGGGATTTTCCAGGCAAGAGTACTGGAGTGGGGTGCCACTGCCTTCTCTGAAAATCAACACTTATGGGCACACAATATTCACAAGGGCAGCCAGGCTATGACATCTGCTATTACTAAATGGCCCGAAGAAGGTAATCAAAACAAATTCAACACATGGCCCACTTTCAAGGAGCCAATTTCAACAAGTCACTTTTATTACCACCGTTAAAAAAAAATTAAAAGAGCACATGAAATTGTGCACAAAAATGACTAGTTCTTAGAGACATGCAAAGCAAAACTACAACTGAGGGGTCACCTCACCCAAGTCTGAACAGTCATCATCAAGGGGTCCTCAAAGAATCCACAGTGGAGAGGGCCTGGAAAAAATGACACCCTCCTAGGGTGCAAGTGGGATGAAACTCTTAACAGCACCTAGACAGAACAGTACACAGCTGTCTTTCAGAAAAAAACTAAAGCTACCAATGATTCAATATTCCCTGGCTTAAGAGAATAACCCAAGAGAACCAGAATTCGAAAAGAAACATGCACCCAAAGCCGCAGTGGGGCACAGGTACAACAGCAAAGACTGGAAACAAAGCGTCCATCGAGGAGAAATGCATAAAGAGGACCTGCGACAGGTCCACCATGGAACACACCTCAGAATGAAACCACACCAAGGCATCAGCCTCCATGGACCTATTGATGAAGAGTTGACTCATTGGAAAAGACTCTGATGCTGGGAGGGATTGGGGGCAGGAGGAGAAGGGGACGACCGAGGATGAGATGGCTGGATGGCATCACGGACTCAATAGACGTGAGTCTGAGTGAACTCCGGGAGTTGGTGATGGACAGGGAGGCCTGGCGTGCTGCGATTCATGGGGTCGCAACGAGTCGGACACGACTGAGCGACTGAACTGAACTGAACTGAACCATGCTGAGAAAGGTAACTCAGCATGAAAAGACACATATCATATGATAAGACCTATGGGTGGGATCTAAAAATTAATACCAAGAAACCAACTGACCAAACAGACTCACAGGAGTTGATAATAGAATTACTGTTAATAAATAGGAAAGATGCAGAGAAGGGATAAATAAGGAAGTAGCGATTAACAAATAGAAACAATTTCATGTAAGATATATAATTAACAAGGACATAGTATACCAAGAGAGGTCTACTCAACATTTCACAGTAAGCTCTATAAGGAATTAATTTGAAGATCAACAGATATATGTATATGTGGAAGTGTAAAAGACTGTGTACACAAACAACACACGGTACACTGTATCAGTGCTACTCCAAGCAAAACTATACATTAAACTGACAAAAAAAGATAAGTGAAAAGACACAGGCTTTGAGGTGTTGCTTCTGGCACAGTCTGAAAGTGAAAGCGAAGTGAAAGTGAAGTCGCTCAGTCAAGTCCAACTCTTTGCGACCCCGTAGACTGCAGCCCACCACACTCCTCTGTCCATGGGATTTTCCAGGCAAGAGTACTGGAGTGGGTTGCCATTTCCTTCTCCAGAGGATCTCCTCAAACCCGGCGGGAGAACCCAGGTCTCCTGCATTGTAAGCAAGACACTTTACCGTCTGAGCCACCAGGGAAATTCTACATTCTGGAAAACTAAGCTCCTTATGCAGCAGTCAATGCCTAAGAGAATATCCAGGCAAAACCAGAATTCGAAAAGAAATATGCACCCAATCTGCAGTGGACCACCAGTTACAATAGCTAAGATCTGGAAACAAAGCATCTGGCCAGATGAATGCATAAAGAGGAGCTGCTACATGTCCACCAGGAGCACGACTTAGTCATGAAACAGGATGAAATAACAGCAGCAGCCCCCTTGGACCTAGTTCTAACCACGCTAAGAAGGGCAACTAAGGAGAAGACAGATAGCATTTATAGGGGTAATCTAAAAATTAGTGCCAAGAAGCCAAAGGACCAAAGAGAAACAGACTCACAAAACTGCACAATAATATTATCCTTATACAAGGTGAAAGCCACAGGGAAGGGATAAAAAAGGAAGTCAGGATTAACAAATAGAAACAATTTTTATAAAATACATAATTAACAAGGACACAGGTATACCAAGGAAGGTCTACTCAACATTCTGTAATAACCTCTATAAGAAAAAAATTTGCAGATCAATATATATATGTGCAAATGTAAAAGACTGTGTACACATACAAAATATATAACACCATATATCAGTGTTACTCCAGGCAAAACTAAACATCAAACTGACACACACACAAAAAGAAGTAATGAGACCCAAGCTTTTGGGGTGTTGCTTCTGGGACACTGCAGTCTAATGTACAATCCCAACCAGGACTTCCACTGAGGCTGTCTGCCAGAGTAAGCAGTATTGGCATCAAAGAAATGCTGGCACCTTGTGGCCACTTTCTGCAACAGCACCTTGAAAACTGTCCTTAAAGGGACGTAATAGTCACAAGGAGGATCAGGCTGTAAGATACCTGTCCTCAAAAATTTCCCGGGAGTAACTATTAGAAAAGAAATCTTTACGAAGGCAGAATTTCATCAATGCATATGAAATGGTAGGCACAACTCACAACATTTAAGAGAGGAAATGCACATGAAATGGTGCCCATCAGGAATGACTAGGGACATGAGGGAGCACCTCACAGCACTCAGGATGACCACCATGGAAATCCCTGCAGACTAAAGGTCGCAGTGGGGTCGGTGAAAAGGGGCCCTCTTGAAGGCCTACGGTATGCCAGTGTAACAGCCACACAGAGCACAGTATGAAACTGTCTTTAGAAGTTAAAAAGCGAGCTACCGTACATTGCAGCTGCCCAGTAGTAGCCGCATATTTGAACGTCACTAGAATTCTAAAAGAATCTGGCACCCAAATCTGCACACAGCACCACTTCCAATAGCCAAGACCTGGAAGCAACCAAGACGTCCAAACTGACTGAACGCAGAAAGAAAAAGTGGCGCACGTCCACAACGGCAGACTGCTCAGTCATGACACAACGACACAATGCCAACTGCAGTAACACGAGGATCTCCCGTAATTACACTGAATGAGGTCAGTAGGGGAAAAAAGACAACATTTATTGGCGGAGGCTTAAATTCATGCCCATAAACCAACTGACAAAAGAGAAACAGACTCACAAAATTAGAAAACAAAATTAGGGTTACAGAAGGGAAAGGTATCACTTAGAAGGTGTGGATTAACAAACCCACAATAATACAGATAAAATAGGTAATTAACAAGGACCTGCTGTAGAGCAAGTGGGACCTATACAACACTGTGATGACCTATATGAGAAAAGAATCCAAAGATGAAGATAGAGAACTGAAAAAGATTCTCTACACTAACAGAAAATGCAGGACTTTACAATAACTTTTTACATTAAAAAATTAATAAAAAATTGCACATTCCACGCTAATATACAACTCAGAACACCATTTCCACTATGGCTTGCTTTCTGAGGTAATGCAAAGAAATAGAGGAAAACAATAGAATGAGAAAGACTAGAGATCTCTTTAAGAAAATCAGAGATACCAAGGGAGCATTTCATGCAAAAATGGGCACAATAAAGGACAGAAACGGTATGCACCCAAGAGAAGCAGAAGATAGTTAAGAATAGGTGGCAAGAATACACAGAAAAACTATACAAAAAATCTTCATGACCCAGATAATCACGATGATGTGATCACTCACCTAGAGCCAGACATCCTGGAATGCAAAGTCAAGTGGGCCTTAAGAAGCATCACTAAAAAACCTAGTAGAAGTGATGGAATTTCAGCCAAGCCATTTCAAACCCTAAAAGATGATGTGCTGCACTCAATGTGTCAGGAAATTTGGAAAGCTCACAGCAGTGGCCACAGAACTAGAAAAGGTCAGTTTTCATCCCAATCCTAAAGAAAGGCAATGCCAAAGAATGTTCAAACTACTGCACAATTGCACACATCTCACACACCAGCAAAGTGATGCTCAAAATTCTCCAAGCCAAGCTTCAGCAATACATGAACCGTGAACTTCCAGATGCTCAAGCTGAATTTAGAAAAGGCAGAGGAACCAGAGATCAAACTGCCAACATCTGCTGGATCATCGAAAAAGCAAGAGAGTTACAGAAAAATATCTACTTCTGCTTCATTGATTATGTTAAAACCTTTGACTGTGAGGATCACAACAAACTGTGGGAAATTCAAGAGATGGAAATATCAGCCCCCCTTACCTGCCTCCTGAGAAACCTGTGTGCAGGTCAAGAAGCAACAGAACTGGACATGGAACAACAGACTGGTTCCAAATTGGGAAAGGAGTACATCAAGGCTGTATAGTATCACCCTGCTTATCTGACTTATATGCAGAGTATATAATGCAAAATGCTGGGCTGAATGAAGCACAAACTGGAATCAAGACTGCCGGGAGAAATATCAATAACCTCAGATACACAGATGACACCACCCTTATGGCAGGAAAGCAAAGAGCAACTAAAGAACCTCTTGATGAAGGTGAAAGAGGAGAGTGAAAAAGCTGGCTTAAAACTCAACATTCAAAAAACTAATAAGATCATGGTATCCAGTCCCATTACTTCATGGCAAATAGGGAAATAATGCAAACAGTGGCTGACTTAATTTTCTTGAGCTACAAAAATCACTGTGGATGGTGACTGCCACCAAGAAATTAAACGATGCTTGCTCCTTGGAAGAAATGCTATGACAAACTTTGACAGAGTATTAAAAAGCAGAGACATCACTCTACCAACAAAGCTGCAGATAGGCAAAGCTATAGTTTTCCAGTAAGTCATGTATGGATGTGAGAGTTGGGCCACAAAGAAAACTGAGTGCTGAAGAACTGATGCTTTCCAACTGTGGTGCTGTAGAGGCTCTTGAGTCCCTTGGACAGCAAGGAGATCAAACCAGTCAATCCCAAAGGGAATCAACCGTGAATATTCATTGGAAGGACTGATGCTGAACCTGAAACTCCATTACTCTGGCCACCTGATATAAAGAGCTGACTCACTGGAAGAGTCCAGGTTGCTGGGAAAGACTGAGGGTAGGAGAAGAAGGGGACAACAGAGGATGAGATGGTTGGATGGCATCACCAACTAGATGGACATGAGTTTGAGCAAACTCTGGGAGATAGTGAAGGACAGGGAAGCCTGGGGTGCTGCAGTCCATGGGGTCACAAAGAGCTGCACACCACTGAGCAACTGAACTGATGGGCTGGCAAAATTTACAAGGACAGCAGAGCTGTAAATAACACCTGCTGTCACTAAATATCCTGAAGAAGGTGATCAAAACAAAAATTCAACATGTCCCACTTTCAAGGAGCCAATTTCAACATGTCAATTGTATTATCAGCCTTAAAAAAAAAAAAAAAAAGAGCTCATGAAATGGGTGAACAAATTCACCAGTTGAAAGACACACGCAAATCAAAACTACAACAGTGGCATATCTCACCACAGTATGAATGAGCATCATCAGTGAGTCTTCAAACAATACATGGTGGAGAGGGCCTGGAGAAAAGGAAAGCCCCCAAGGTGCTGGTGGGCTGAAACTGCAAACAGCCCCTAAACAGAACAGTACGCAGGTGCCTAAAAGGAAAACTAAGCTCCCTATGAACCAGCAGTCAATGCCTAAGAGAATATCCAGGCAAAACCAGAATTCAAAAAGAAATATGCACCCAAATCTGCAGTGGACCACCAATTACAACAGCTAAGATCTGGAAAGAAACTGTCCGTCCACATGAATGCATAAAGAGGAACAGCCACACGTCCACCAGAAACATGATTCACTCATGAAACAGAATAATAAACCAACCACAGCAACCCACATGGGCCTAGTTCCAACTATGCTAGAGGGTTAGTAGCTAAGAAGAAAACGACTGATAGCACTTATAGGTGGAACCTAAAAATTAATACCAAGAAACCAATGGACCAAAGAGAAACAGATTCACAAGGCTAGAAAGTAATTGCTGTAACAGGGGAAAGACATGGAGAAGGGATGAAGAAGAAATTTGGGATTAACAAATAGAAACAAGTTCATATAAAACACATAATCAACAAGGACATACAAATAACAAGGGCGGTATAAGCAGCATTCTGTTATAACTTCTATGAGAAAATAATTTGAAAATCAATAGATAGATATATATTTGCAAACGTAAAAGACTGTGTACACATACTTGCCTGGAGAATCCCCGTGGATAGAGAAGCTTAGTGGGCTGCAGTCCGTGGGGTTGCAAAGAGTTGCACACGACTGAGCAACTAAGCACAGCACAGCACAATATATACAACGCTGTATGTCATGTTTCTGCAAGCAAAACTATAAATTAAACTGACCAAAAAAAAAGTGACAAGACACAAGCTTTGGGGTGTTGCTTCAGACACATTCCAGTTTAATTTCCAACCCCTAACCAGGATGTTCACTGAGGCTCTGGTTGCCAGAGTACCTTGCATCGGTACTGGGGAAATGCTGCCACCTTGTGGCCGTTTCCAGCAACAGCAACGTTAAAACAGTTAAGGGAATGGCTAACCACTCCAGGATTTCTGGAGAACTCCAAGAATAGAGGCGCCTGGCAGGCCCCAGTCTATGAGTCAGAAAGAGTCCAACAGGGCTTAGCAACTAACAGGCACACAGAGGAAACTGGGCTTCCCTGGTGGCTCAGATGGTAAAGAATTGGCCTGCAGTGCAAGATACCCTGTTTCCATACTTGGGTCAGGAAGATCCCCTGGAGAAGGGAATGGCTACCCACTCCAATAGCCTTGCCTGAAGAATTCCATCATCAGAGGAGTCTGGCGGGCTATATTACACGGAGTCTCACAGGACGCAACACAACTAAGAGACTAACACTTTCACTTGAAGAGGACTAACATATTCACAAGGATGGCTGGGCTGTAAGACACCAGTCCTCAAGAACTGTCCGGGGGTAAGTATTCTAAAAACAATTATTATTATTATTATTTTTTTTTTTTACAAAGGGCTGAATTTCATCAAGAAAATATCAAGAGATAGATACCTCTCGCACTACTTTTTTAAAAAGCACATGAAATGATGCACAAAATCACAAATTATTAGAGATGTGGAAATCAAAATTACAATGCGAGATCACTTTGCAGGAGTCAAATGGCCTTCATCAGAATGTCCACACACAATAAATGCTGGAGTGGGGGTGGAGAAAAGAGACCTCCTCAGACGCCCGCGGCATTCAAATGGCTACAGCCAGAAAACAGAACAACAGGGAGCCGTCTGTAAAAGGTGAAAACAGAGCTACCATCGATTTCAGAGTCCCACCCTAGCAGGATATTCAAAGACAACCAGAATTCTGAAAGAAACTGGCACCCAAAGGTGAGTTACAGCAGCTCCTACAGTAGCCAAGAGCCAGAAGGAGATAAAATGTCCTAGACAGTTGAATGTTAAAGAAGCGGTCTATGTCCACGATGGCATGTTACTCAGCAATGAGAAAGAATGAGACCATACCAACTTGTAGGCAGCAACACACACAGGCCTAGCTGAAATCATACTGTGTGACGATAGCCAAAAGATAAAAAAAAAAGACAAATGTCACTTATCTGTGGAGTCTGAAAACTGATGCCCATGAACCAACTGAAAAAGAGAACCAGATTCACAAAATTGGAAAGCAAAATCATTGTTCCCAAAAGGGAAACGTGGGGAGACGAATTAGCAGATGGGATTAACAAATCCACAGCAATACACACAGAACAGGGAGTAACCAGGACCTGCTGGAGAGGGAGGGAGGCGTACACAAGATTCTGCAGTAACCCATATTAAAAAGAAAAAAACAAGATAAATAGATACATATAAAACTGAAAAATATTCTCGACACATCCAAAACAACAATACATTTTAAAACATTCTAAGTTAGAAAATAAAAATTAGATTAATAAAATTAACACACTAAGTCATGAGACACAAGCTTAGGGGTGTCTGTGCTGGCACCTTCCACACTAATTTACAGGTGCTACAGCCAGAAAACAGAACAACAGGGAGCCGTCTGTAAAAGGTGAAAACAGAGCTACCATCGATTTCAGAGTCCCACCCTAGCAGGATATTCAAAGACAACCAGAATTCTGAAAGAAACTGGCACCCAAAGGTGAGTTACAGCAGCTCCTACAGTAGCCAAGAGCCAGAAGGAGATAAAATGTCCTAGACAGTTGAATGTTAAAGAAGCGGTCTATGTCCACGATGGCATGTTACTCAGCAATGAGAAAGAATGAGACCATACCAACTTGTAGGCAGCAACACACACAGGCCTAGCTGAAATCATACTGTGTGACGATAGCCAAAAGATAAAAAAAAAAGACAAATGTCACTTATCTGTGGAGTCTGAAAACTGATGCCCATGAACCAACTGAAAAAGAGAACCAGATTCACAAAATTGGAAAGCAAAATCATTGTTCCCAAAAGGGAAACGTGGGGAGACGAATTAGCAGATGGGATTAACAAATCCACAGCAATACACACAGAACAGGGAGTAACCAGGACCTGCTGGAGAGGGAGGGAGGCGTACACAAGATTCTGCAGTAACCCATATTAAAAAGAAAAAAACAAGATAAATAGATACATATAAAACTGAAAAATATTCTCGACACATCCAAAACAACAATACATTTTAAAACATTCTAAGTTAGAAAATAAAAATTAGATTAATAAAATTAACACACTAAGTCATGAGACACAAGCTTAGGGGTGTCTGTGCTGGCACCTTCCACACTAATTTACAGGCCAGGAACACCACTTCCATCAAGGCTCTGCTTTCTGTGGTAACTGGAGTTAAGCATGAAGAAATCCTGCTGGTGGCCGTTTTCTAAAATAGCAACTTCATAACTCAATGCTTATGGACATGCAATATTCACAAGGACTACAGGGCTGTAAATGATACCTTCTGTCAATAAATGTTCTGAAATAGGCAATCAAAAAAAAAATCAACACCTCGTCGACTTTCAAGGAGCCAATTACAACAAGAAGTCCATTTTATTATCATTGTTTAGGGGGAAAAAAGAGCACATAAAATGATGCACAAACTCACCAGTTCTTAGAGACATGCAAACTCAAACTACAACAAGGGCTCACATCACCATAGTCTGAATGGCCATCATCAGTAAGTCTTCAAAGAATCCATGGTGGAGAGGACCTGGAGAAAAGGAAACCTAAGGGGCAGGCGGGATGACAGAGAGCAGGATGCAGGCGCCTTTAAAGGAAAACTAGAACTACCTACGTTCCCCAGTTCCACGCCTATGAGAATATCCCAGAAGAACCAGAATTCAAAGAGAAACATGCCTCCAAAGCTGCACTTCAGCACCAGTTACAAGAGCGAAGACCTGGAAGCCAACGAAGTCTCCATCGAGAGAGGAATGCATTAAAGAGGAAGCGGTACACGTCCACAGTGGAACGAGACTCAGCCATGAAACAGAAGGAAATAATACCAACTGCGGGAATCCACAGGGACTAGTTCTAAGCCTACTAATAGATGTTACTCAGGAAAAAAAGGCAGATATCACATGATATCACTTCTAAAAATTAATACTGAGAACCCAACTGACCAAAGACCCCCAACAGTCGAAAATAAAATTATCATTCATCAAGGGGAAAGATGTGGGGAAGGGATAAATAAGGCAATTGGGAATAACAATAGAAACTACTACATATAAAACACATAATCAACAAGAACTTAAATACACGAGGAAAAGTCTACGCAACATTCTNCCAGTTACAAGAGCGAAGACCTGGAAGCCAACGAAGTCTCCATCGAGAGAGGAATGCATTAAAGAGGAAGCGGTACACGTCCACAGTGGAACGAGACTCAGCCATGAAACAGAAGGAAATAATACCAACTGCGGGAATCCACAGGGACTAGTTCTAAGCCTACTAATAGATGTTACTCAGGAAAAAAAGGCAGATATCACATGATATCACTTCTAAAAATTAATACTGAGAACCCAACTGACCAAAGACCCCCAACAGTCGAAAATAAAATTATCATTCATCAAGGGGAAAGATGTGGGGAAGGGATAAATAAGGCAATTGGGAATAACAATAGAAACTACTACATATAAAACACATAATCAACAAGAACTTAAATACACGAGGAAAAGTCTACGCAACATTCTGTAAGAATCTCTATGAGAGAATTTGAAGCTCACTAGACGAGGATGAGATGGCTGGATGGCATCACCGACTCAATGGACACGAGTCTGAGAGAACTCCAGGAGCTGGTGGTGGACAAGGAGGCCTGGTGTGCTGAGATTCATGGGGTCGCAAAGAGTCGGACAGGACTGAGCGACTGAACTGAACTGAGATATATGTATATATGCAAATGTAAGAGATTCTGTACACACAGAACACCATAAATCACTGTAAATCAAAGCAAAACTATACAGTAAACTAAAAAACAAAAAACTAGTGACGAGACCCTAGCTTAGAGGTACTGCTTCTGGCACATTCCAGTTCAGTGAAGGTGAAGTTGTTCAGTCGTGTCCAACTCTTTGCGACCCCGTGGACTGTAACCTACTAGGCTTCTCCGTCCATGGGATTCTCCAGGCAAGAATACTGGAGTGGACTGCCATTTCCTTCTCCAGGGGAATCTTCCCGACCCAGGGATCAAACCCTGGTCTCCCACATTGGAGGCAGACGCTTTAACCTCTGAGCCACAACCCTAAACCATGACTTCCACTGAGGCTCTCTTTGCAAGAGTTTGCACAGTTGGTCTTCAAAGAAATGCCCCACCTTGTAGCCGTTTTTCCACAACTTGAAAACTGTTGCTTACTCTTGCCTGGAAAATCCCATGGACGGAGGGAGGAGCCTAGTAGGCTGCAGTCCATGGGGTCGCTAGAAGTCGGACACAACCGATTGACTTCCCTTTCACTTTTCATTTCCATGCATTGGAGAAGGAAATGGCAACCCACTCCAGTATTCTTGCCTGGAGAATCCCAGGGACGAGGGAGCCTGATGGGCTGCCGTCTATGGGGTCGCACAGAGTCGGACACGACTGAAGCGACTTAGCAGCAGCAGCAGCAGCAGGGGACAAATATTCAAAAGTATGGCTGGGCTGCCAGCTATCTGTCCTCAAAAAATTTTCAGAAGGTAAGTATTCTAAAAGAAATCTTTACCAAGGGCAGAATGTCATCAAAACAATATGAACAGGCAGATACTATTGACATTAGTTTTTAAAAGCACATGAAATGATGCACAAAATCACCAAATACTGGAGACATGCAAATCAAGATTACAATGAGGGATCACTTCCAGGCGGTCAGAGTGGCCATCAACAAAATATTTCACAAACGATAAGTGCTAGTGTTAGTGGAGAAAAGGGGACTCTCTTATGTTGCTGCTGCTGCTAAGTCGCTTCAGTCATGTCCGACTCTGTGTGACCCCATAGGTGGCAGCCCACCAGGCTTCGCCATCCCTGGGATTCTCCAGGCAAGAACACTGGAGTGGGTTGCCATTTCCTTCTCCAATGCATGAAAGTGAAAAGTGAAAGTGAAGTCACTCAGTCGTATCCGACTCTTAGCGACCCCATGGACTGCAGCCTTTCAGGCGCCTCCGTCCATGGGATTTTCCAGGCAACAGTACTGGAGTGGGGTGCCATTGCCTTCTCCATCTTATGTTGCTAGTGGTATGTAAATGGTAATAGCCACAATACAGAACGATGAAACTGTAAAAGTGGAGCAACCATGTATTTCACCAGTCCCACTCCTAACAAGATATCTGAAGACAACCAGAACTCTAAAAGGATCTGGCACCCCAATGGGCACTACAGCATCACAGCAAACAGCCAGGACCTGGAACAACTAAATATCCAGAGACAGGCCACCAAGTAAAGAAGTGGTGGCACCTGCCCACAGCGGAAACAGTACTGGAGTGGGGTGCCATTGCCTTCTCCGTCTTATGTTGCTAGTGGTATGTAAATGGTAATAGCCACAATACAGAACGATGAAACTGTAAAAGTGGAGCAACCATGTATTTCACCAGTCCCACTCCTAACAAGATATCTGAAGACAACCAGAACTCTAAAAGGATCTGGCACCCCAATGGGCACTACAGCATCACAGCAAACAGCCAGGACCTGGAACAACTAAATATCCAGAGACAGGCCACCAAGTAAAGAAGTGGTGGCACCTGCCCACAGCGGCAGCTATCCCATTAAGAAAAGAACGACACGAAGCCAACTGCAGCGTGGAACGTGCGCTTGTGGCACTCATACGGAGTGACATCAACGGCGACAAAGAAAGACACATATCACTTCTTGCTGGAATCTGAAAATCCATGCCCATAAACCAGCTGACAACAGAACAAAATTAGAGTTCCCAGAGGAAGAGGTGGGGGAAGGCACCAACTAGCAGGTGGGGATCAGCAAATCCACAATGATACACGTAAAATAGAACAAAATAATACATAAAACATTACATACAAAATGAAAATCCAAAACTACCTGCTGGAGAGCAAGAGAGGTCTATTCTACACTCTGTAATAATCTAAAGGAGAAAATAAGACAAAGATGAATAGGTACACATAGAACAGAAAAAGATTCTCTACACCTACCAAAAACACATTTTGAAAAACTCACTAAATTTAAAAATTACATTAATTTAAAAAAACAACAAGTATTGCGACATAATTTATGGGTGTTCCTGCTGGCACATTCCACGCTAATTTACATCCAAGAACACCACTCTCACCAGGCTGTGCTTTCTGTTTTAACTAGATTTGGGCATGAAGAAATCATGCCTTCTTGCGTGCATTTCCCCAGAGGGCAACTTTAAAAATCAATGCTCCTATGGCATACGGCATTCACAAGGACTGCGTGGCTGCAAAATGACAAAAAAACACATTTTGAAAAACTCACTAAATTTAAAAATTACATTAATTTAAAAAAACAACAAGTATTGCGACATAATTTATGGGTGTTCCTGCTGGCACATTCCACGCTAATTTACATCCAAGAACACCACTCTCACCAGGCTGTGCTTTCTGTTTTAACTAGATTTGGGCATGAAGAAATCATGCCTTCTTGCGTGCATTTCCCCAGAGGGCAACTTTAAAAATCAATGCTCCTATGGCATACGGCATTCACAAGGACTGCGTGGCTGCAAAATGACAGCCACTGTCACTAAATGTCTTGGAGAAGGTAATCAATAAAGAAAACTCAATACGCAGCCCACTTTAAAGGAGCCAATTTCAACAAGCCAATTATCACCGTTTAAATAAAAAAAAAATAGCACATGAAAATTGTAACTAGATTTGGGCATGAAGAAATCATGCCTTCTTGCGTGCATTTCCCCAGAGGGCAACTTTAAAAATCAATGCTTCTATGGCATACGGCATTCACAAGGACTGCATGGCTGCAAAATGACACCCACTGTCACTAAATGTCCTGGAGAAGGTAATCAATAAAGAAAACTCAATACGCAGCCCACTTTAAAGGAGCCAATTTCAACAAGCCAATTATCGCCGTTTAAATAAAAAAAAAAAAGCACATGAAATGGTGCACGAATTTGCCAGTTTTCAAGAACCATGCAAATCCAAACTGCAGTGAGGGCTCAGCTCATCCCAATCTGAATGGGCATCATCAATAAGTCTGCAAAGAATACTGGTGGAGAGGGCCTGGACAAAAGCAGAGCCTGTAAGGCGACGGTGAGATGACAGTGTAAAAAGTCCTGACACAGAACAGTATGCAGGTGCCTTTAAAGGAAAACCTGAGAAACCGCTGATCCAGAAGTCCCACACCAAGGGAGTATCTGGAGAAGATTCGAAAAAGGAACATGCACCCTAAGCTGCACTGCACCACCAGCTATAACAGCAAAGCCTGGAGGCAAAGTGTCCATTGAGAATGATGCAGAGACACAGCTGTCCAGGTCCTCCACGTGACTCACCCATTAATACAATGAGAAACTCCATGGTACATGACTCACCCATTAACACAATGAGAAAAACAATTACAGCAGCCTACATGGAATTACAGCAACCTCTATCTATACTCAGATGGGTTCAGTGCAGTCGCTCAGTCGTGTCCGACTCCTTGCGACCCCATCAATCGCAGCACGCCAGGCCTCCCTGTCCATCACCATCTCCCAGAGTTCACCCAGACTCAGGCCCATGGAGTCAGTGATGCCATCTAGCCATCTTATCCTCTGTCATCCCCTTCTCCTCCTGCTCCCAATCCCTCCCAGCATCACAGTCTTTTCCAATGAGTCAACTCTTCGCACGAGGTGGCCAAAGTACTGGAGTTTCAGCTTTAGCATCATTCCTTCCAAAGAAATCCCAGGGCTGATCTCTTTGCAGTCCAAGGGACTCTCAAGAGTCTTCTCCAACACCACAGTTCAAAAGCATCAATTCTTCGGACAGTTAACTAAAAAAAACAAAACAAATCACATGATATCTGTTACACATGGGATCTAAAATATAACCAAGAAAACAACTGACCGAGAGAAACAGTTACCAAGTATAAAATAAAATTATCACTAAGAAAGGAGAACAATGTGGGGAAGGAGTAAATTATAGAAACACATAGAAATCATTATATATAAAATACATGAGGAAGTTTGTATTAACACAGAAACTATTACATTTAAAACATGTAATCAACCTGGTATACGAAGGGAGGTCAACTCAACATTCTGTAATAACCTCTATGGAAAATAACTTGAAGATCAATAGTTATATATATGTAAATATAAAAGTTTCTGTACACATCCAACATTATACAACATTGTCACGCCCCAAAACACTAAACACTGAATTTTTTTAAAAAAGATGCAACAAGACACAAGTTTTGGGGTGTTGCTTTTGGTATATATGAGTCTAATTTCCAACCCCAAACCAAGATAAGGCTCTGGTTGCCAGAGTACACAGTTGGGCCTGGGGAAATGCTGCCACCTTGTGGACGTTGTCCACAACACCAACTACAACCTGTTGAGGAGAGGGGAACGGCTCCCCACTCCAGTATTCTTGCCTGGGGAATTTCATGCCCAGAGGAGCTGGAGAAATCCAGGCCATGGGTCGCAAAGAGTCGGACTCATCTGAGCAACTAGCACACACCACAGGAAATCGGCTGTCCCTGGTGACTGGGACAGTAAAGAATCTGCCTGAAATGCAGGCGGCCTGGGTTCCACACCTGGTCAAGGTAGATCCCCTGGAGAAGGGAATGGCTATCCACTCCAATTTTCCTGCCTGGAGAATTCCATGGACAGAGGATCCTTGTGGGCTACCTTCCACGGGGTGACCAAGAGTCACACAACTGAGCGACTAGCACTTTCACTTTAAGGGACTAACATTCCCAACGATGGCTGGGCTGTAAGGTATCAGTCCTCAAAAACCCTCCTAGGTAAGCCTTCTAAAAAATTTTCCTTACAAAGGGCTGAATTTCATCAAGGCAATATCAAGAGGTAGAAACTACTCACACCATTTTTTTTTTAAAAAAAGCCATGAAATGATGCACAAAAATCACAAATTATTAGAGACATGGAAATAAAAATTACAATAAGGAATCACATTGCAGTGTCAAATGGTCATCATCAAAATGTCCACAAACAATAAATGCAAGAGAGGGGGTGAAGAAAAGGGCCTGTGGCACATAAACTAACAGGCACCAGAGACAACAATAGGGAACTGGCTTTAAAAAGTAAAAGCAGAGCTACCATCGATTTCACAGCCCCATCCTAACAGCACTTTTGAAAACAGCCAGATTTCTACAAGAAACGTGCACCCAAACGTGCACTACGGCAGCACCTGCCGTCGCCACCAGCTGGAAGCAACTAAGATGCCCAAGGACAGATGAAGGCTAAAGCAGAAGGGGCATGCGTCCACGACAGCATAACAGCCAGTCACGAAAAGTAATATGTATGGCTGAGCTCCTTCACTGTACACCTGAAACCATCACAAACTGTTAGTCAGTTATATCCCAATACAAAATGCTTTGGGGGTTAAAAAGCTAAATAAATAAGTTTTGTTGAAATAAAGAAAATAAAAATAAAATTAGATGTTCTGTTCGAATGCTTAAAGAAAAGAGAATGAGAATGAGACAATGTCTACTGCAGCAACAGACGTGAACCTAGGTCCAATATGCTGAGTGATATCAGTGAGATCATCAAAAGGACCTACTATAGAGCAAGGGAGGTCTACACTACACTCTGTAACAACCCATATGAGAAAAGAAGCCAAAGAGGAATAGATACACATAGAGCTGGGGAAGATTCTCTACACAACTAAAAACAATTTTTAAAATAATAAATTAAAAAACAAAAATTAAATTAATAAAAAACAAATATGAGATTTTGATTTAGATTTGTTTTAAATTGCAAGGCTTAATACAATCTTATTAAATGTATATAAATTACCACAACTTTTAAGGGAACATAAGATTACCCACATTTAGAAGTTTATTTATTAGATATACAAAAATTACATTACATGCCCAATGGTTTTGTTAATCAGAACAAGTGAACTTTTGAAAGTGAAAATGTATATATTAAATTTTAAACGTAGCTTAAACAATTTAAGGGAATTTAATTAACCAAGTTCCAAAAACTCCTTTACGAGAGTTTTTAAAAATTATAACATTTGTAGGTTGAACTTAAAATACTTAGGAAGATCTGTCAGTTTAATAACGAGTATTTCTTTTCATTAATGGTGGTAGCCCTGATTTATCTTTAATTAAACTTTTAATTTTGAAATAAATTCAGATTACATGCAAAAAAACACAAATAATTGAGACACAGCTTGTGAGTGTTTGTGCTAGTACATTCCACACAAATTCACACTCAAGAACACCACTCCCACTGGTCTCTTTCTGTAGTAATTGGAGTTGGGCATAAAGAAATCCTGCTTCCTTGTGGGCTTTTTCCCAAACAGCAACTTTAAAATCAATGCTCATGGGCACACAACATTCACAGACAACATGTGCAAATGACATATACTGTCACTAAATGTCCCGAAGAAGGTAATCAAAAAAATTCAACACATGGCCCACTTTCAAGGAGCCAATTTCAACAAGTCAATTTTATTAACACTTTGGTTTTAAAAAAAAAATTTTTTTTTTAATTTGCTAGTTTTAGGGCCATGCAAATCCATACTATGATGAGGGCTCACCTCATCCCAATCTGAATGGGCATCATATCGATAAGTCTTCGAAGAATACTGGTGGAGAGGGCCTGGACAAAAGCAGAGCCTATATGGCGACGGTGAGATGACACTGGAAAAGTCCTGACCCAGAACAGTATTCAGGTGCCTTTAAAGGGAAACAAGAGAAACCCATGATCCAGCAGTCCCACACCAAGGGAGTATCGGGAAAAACACAGAATTCAAAACAGGAACATGTATCCAAAGCTGTTGGGAGCCAGCGTGAGGAATCCTACCCGTGACAGGGTCACGTGGCAAACTCCGATGGCAGGGCAGTCTGAGTCATCAGATTTCTCCCTGGTTTTTCCTATGGAGAAGACTCTTGAGAGTCCCTTGGACTGCAAGGAGATCCAACCAGTCCATGCTAAAGGAAATCAGTCATGAATAGTCATTGGAAGGACTGATGCTGAAGCTGAAACCCCAATACTTTGGCCACCTGATTCAAAGAGCTGACTCATTTGAAGACTCTGATGCTGGGAATGATTGAAGGCAGGAGGAGAAGGGGAAGACAGAGGATGAGATGATTGGATGGCATCACTGACAGGATGGACATGAGTTTGGGTAGACTCTGGGAGTTGGTGATGGACAGGGAGGTGTCGGGAGCCAGCGTGAGGAATCCCCCCCGTGACAGAGTCACGAGGCACACTCAGATGGCAGAGCAATCTGAGTCATCAGCTTTCTCCCTGGTTTTTCCTGAGCATGTGCCCCAATAATAAAAATTTGTTCTGTATTTGTCTGTTTCTCCACTGTTCTCTGCCAGTTTCTCGGAAAAAGTTAATTCAGGGCTTTAGCTTCCTGCATTTGAAAGGAGTGTTGCAGCCCAACCCCCCTTTGATAATGCTTAAGCCTGCCTAAACAGGTTCCCCTGACCTTTTACAAGCTTGTGAATTGCTTGCAACCCCCAGCTGTGAGGGGCAAAAAGTCCTTGAAGTGTCTTAAGTTACAAACCTTTCCTAAGAGCCAAAGCCTTAATAGATTTCACTGTTGTTTCAATGACTGCTGCCAGACCTCCTTATCTGCACCTGGAAGTTTCTGCTATACAAAGAATGTTAGGGAATATGTTGTAGTTTTTTGATGTTAGCAACACTAGGCTTTTGAGTTAATTGTTTCTCTTATAAATCATTTTTGATGTGTCCTTGCTATGGGAGAATGTAACTTTGTTTAGTGTCTCCCGAGAATGGTGCCAGACCTTGGAAAAAAATAACACTTATCAGAAAAGAGCTGTAAATTGTCGAATTGGCCTTTTGGCTGAAAGATGATGTAAATTACCTAAGACTTGTGTATACAATTAGGTATGCAGAAACTAAGCCTGCTCTCGATAAGAATCAGGGCGCTGTCATTGCCAAAATTTGTGAAACTCATTGATCTCATGGTATAAATAGGGGATGTGAAAAATAAAATTTGGAGCCAGTTTCCTCGAGAACAGTTTTCTCAGATCAGTCGGTCCGGACCAGTTTCTCTCGGGAACAGTTTTCTCTGAGCGGTTTTTCTGGACCAGAACTTCCCAGACCAGTTCTGCAGGCCGGTCTCTCCAATGACTCGCTCTCCTAAACTCGTTCTTTAGGGACATCTGGCTCCCACACCTCTCTCTCTCTCTCTCTCTGTCCTCTTGTACTTTACCTCCAGGCTGAATTCCCATCTGGAGCGGGAGGCTCACCACGTCTACTTATGATGACTCGCTCTCCTAGACTCGTTCTTTAGGGACATCTGGCTCCCACACCTCTATCTCTCTATCTCTCTGTCCTCTTGTACTTTACCTCCAGGCTGAATTCCCATGTGGAGCGGGAGGCTCACCACATCTACTTACTTTCCCTGGCTATAAGTTCTGCGAGAAAAGTGGACCCATGGTGGGGCCCCTTTAGAGATTCAAGCAGACGCCGGTGACCCACATAGATGGTGCAAACCTCTTGTCTTGAGGTTTTATTGGCTTTCCCCGTAAACCAAGTTATTCAGCCTCCTATTTTCCATTAATTTCCTAGTAGTCTATCCTGTCCTGAGCTATCCTGTCCTATCCTGTCCTATCCTTTCCTATCCGCCTGCTCCGTCCCACCTTTGAATATCCCTGGATCCACCAGGGCTGGACCCCGGCAGGGAGGCCTGGTGTGCAGCAGTCCATGGGGTCACAAAGAGTCAGACATGACTGAGCGACTGAACTGAGTTCCATCATTACCCGGCTGATCTGGGTGGCCCTACCTGGCATGGCTCATGGTTTCATCAAGTTCAGCAAGGCTGTGGTCCATGTGATCATTTTGGTTAGTTTTCTGTGATTGTGGTTTTCATTCTTTCTGCCCTCTGATTGGTGAGAATAAGAGGCTTATGGAACCTTCCTGATGGGAAAGACTGACTGAGGGGAAAACTGGGTCTTGTTCTGATGGGTGGGGCCATGCTCAGTAAATTTTTAGTCCAATTTTCTGTTGATGGGTGGGGCTGTGTTCCTTCCCTGTTGTTTGCCCTGAGGCTGGAGCCTCCCGGACACTCATAGGCAAGTCTGGCTCAGTCTCCTGTGGGGTCGCTGCTCCTTTCTCCCGGGTCCTGGTGGGCACAAGGTTTTGTTCGTGCCCTCTGAGAGTCTGTCTCCCTCTCCTGTGGAAGTTCAGTAATCAAATCCCACTGGCCTCCAAAGTCAGATTCCCTGGGGAGTCTCAGTCCCTTTGCCAGATCCCCAGGCTGGGAAATCTGTTGTGGGCCCTAGACTTTCTTAACAGTGTGAGAATTTCTTTGGTGTAATTGTTCTGTATAATTGAATTTCCTTGGTGTAACTGGGCTTCCCTGGTGGCTCAGCTGGTGAGGAATCCGCCTGCAACGTGGGATACCTGGGCTCCATCTCTGGCTTGGGAAGATGCCCTGGAGAAGGGAACAGCTCCCCACTCCAGTGTTCTGGAGAATCCCACAGACTGTGCAGTCCACGTGGTCCCAAAGAGTCGGCCAGACTGAGCGACATCCGCGCGCACCACTGCTCTGCAGTTTGTGAGGCGTATGCTTGGCGGCTCTATGGTGGATGGGGCTAACGGCAAAAGAGGGGGTCCTCCACGGAGAAGGTCCTCCAAGGACTGAACTGAACTGAAGTGATGGCAGAACTGACTGTATTTCAAGATCTCCTGTTGTGAGAAGGAATGAAAAATTGGTTTGCTCAAGACTAAATATGCCTGACAGAACAGAATGAAAAAGGTTTGCTAAATGAGGCTTGTAAGTGATTTACTTTAAAGAAAACTTCTAAAAGAAGTTGAAGCAGAAATATGGGAAAAGGTATACATGAGGGAGAATTAGCCTAGCACTCTTAAAAGCAGGCAGAATGGAGTTTAAGGCAAAGAAGACCCCACACAAACAGAGGTGAGAGGCATCAAGTAGGAATGAAAGGAAACAAGCCTCGAGAGGATGTGATAATCATGGCATTGCAGGTTCTGAATACACAGCTTCAGGGAGAAGGCTACTGAACCAGAGGGGGAAAGGGTCCATCCACAGCCACAGTGGAAAGAGTTAAAATACTTCTCTACAAGACAAAGACAACAACAGCAAAAAAAATAATAAGAAGAAGAACATAGATTTGAACAAGACCGCTGAAAGACTGAATCTAATAAATACACGGAGAGCGCAGCGGCCGACCACGCGGAACACGCGGTTAACACGCAGACGCAAGGTACAGCGGTAAGTCTCAACCAGCGAGAAAATCCCCGTCTCTCAGTCTGCGATCCCAAGGCAAACGCAACTAAATTAAAGTTTATATGGAGAAGACTAATAAATCTACAGCTAGTTCTTTGAAAAGACTTAACATCTACACAAGATTCAGGGGGAAAAGTCCCCAAAACTCTGGATGATGTATAACTTCCAGGAAAGAATGTTTTAAGTCCCAGTCAATTTGAACAAATAAAGGAAAGGAAAAAAGAGTATAGCACAAAATAGGAAACATTTTAGAGCAGAAAAGCGAAAGTCACTCATTGCTGGCCCACTCTTTGCAACCCCGTGGACCATATCATCCACAGAATTCTCCAGGCCAGAATACAGGAGCGGGCAGCTGTTCCCTTCTCCAGGGGATCTTCCCAAACCAGGGGTCAAGCCCAGGTCTCCCGCATTGCAGATTCTTTACCAGCTGAGCCACAAGGGAAGCCCAAGAATACTTGAGTGGGTAGCCTATCCCTTCTCCAGGGGATCTTCCCAACCCAGGAATTGAACTGGGGTCTCCTGCACTGCAGGTGGATTCTTTACCAGCTGAGCTATGAGGGAAGCCCTTTAGAAACATGAATTAAATAGTAACTATTCAAGAGAGTTATACTGTCCCTAAAACCTTTACCACACAACCACAAAAGATAGTAGTCACAGAGTTTTTAAGTGAACTTTAAGAAACATTCAAGGTAAAAATACTTTTGCAGAATATTTTCAGTGAATAAAAAAAGAAGATAAAGTCAGTTCACAAGTATATTCTAAGATTGATTTAGAAACTGAGCAAGACACTCAGAAATAAAATTTTAAGTCAAGTCTAGTTATCATCATAAAGGCCCATGTCTGAAATAAAACACTAGCGATCCAGCTCAGCAACCTGCCTGTGCGTGCCCACAGCTGCACGTCTCATAACCACGCAGAGCTCATCCCAGAGCCCTGGATGGGCTAAACATCAGGAAATAAGCTTTTCAGTGTAATTTGCTGCTTGAACGCACTTCCCTGGTGGCTCAGACGCTAAAGCGTCTGCCCGCAGGGCAGGAGACCTGGGTTTGATCCCTGGGTCGGGAAGATCCCTGGAGAGGGAACGGCGACCCACTCCAGTGTTCTTGCCTGGAGCCGCCCATGGACAGAGGAGCCTGGCGGGCTGCAGTGCACGGGGTCGCAGAGTCGGACATGACTGACCGAAGAGTGGGAAAAGCCGTATCACCCCCTCGGTACACGCAGAAAGACCTCGGCAGAACTCGGTGATGCTTTGCCGCGGAAGTATCTGCGCAGGAGATGAGCCCCAGCCTCCAGCCCGCGGCGCCGACCAGCCCCGGGCCCTCGGTGCGCGCGATGCTGAGCTCTGCCACAAGAGGGCGGTGGGGACACGCGGGTGCAACGGGCTCAGCCGTATGGGGACATCCAGCGGTCCCCGCTTCACCCAAACCGCAGTGCGGTGCGAGTATCATCCGAAAGGACTAGTGGAGGCTTAACCCGAGAAGGCAAGCGGATGGACGGATGCAGTTACCGATGTAGACGTCACGTTGCCGCGCCCCAGGGTGTCTGCTACCACGTTTCTGCTCTGTCCTCTATATATGGCAAGATACTCGGGTGGAAACTCCCATGGACGGAGGAGCCTGGTGGGCTGCAGTCCATGGGATCACACAGAGTCGGACACGACTGAAGTGACTTAGCAGCAGCAGCAGATTGTCGGGACTGCCCTTACTTTTTCTTGACGTTACCAAACAAAACCCCCAAGCCTGACCATGAAAACAACAGACCTTTCGAATTGCTGGTGACATACGTCTCATCAAGAAACAGAAAAATAAAGTTTAGCACTGGGGTTCAGTGGTTAAGACTCTGGGCTTCTGACGCAGGGAGCACAGGGTCAGGTCTGGCTGGGGCACTAAGATCCCACATGCCGCAGAGCACGGCCAAGAAAAGATATTTTGAATTAAATAAGTAAAAATAAAGTTGAATAGCTATTTAGGGATTGCTGACCTAAATAACCTACAATAACTCATTCAGTTAGTCCCTGTTCCAACAATTAGAAGATTTTAGGTCGAGGGTAATGATGTTTAAGAAGATAATATAGGAAATAAATTTAGGTTACTGTCACTTTGAAGAGATCAGAAAACCAGAAACTCTGCATCATAAAATGATGAAATACCCTGCCAAGGGCACTTGGACTTGGTAACAAAACCTCACAGGGAGGGGTGCCAAGCTCCAGGCTGGTAACCCAGCTGCCTAAGCCAAGTCCAGTCCTGAGGGGCCTTGGGGCCTGGGGCCTGCCTGACCCTCCAGCAGGCCCTCCACGGCCACCGATGACGATCCCCGCCCGGGTGCCTCTTCCCAGGGCGGGGAACACAGCCCGTGTCCTGGGGGTGGGGCTCTGGGCTCTAGACCTAAATAACCTACAATAACTCATTCAGTTAGTCCCTGTTCCAACAATTAGAAGATTTTAGGTCGAGGGTAATGATGTTTAAGAAGATAATATAGGAAATAAATTTAGGTTACTGTCACTTTGAAGAGATCAGAAAACCAGAAACTCTGCATCATAAAATGATGAAATACCCTGCCAAGGGCACTTGGACTTGGTAACAAAACCTCACAGGGAGGGGTGCCAAGCTCCAGGCTGGTAACCCAGCTGCCTAAGCCAAGTCCAGTCCTGAGGGGCCTTGGGGCCTGGGGCCTGCCTGACCCTCCAGCAGGCCCTCCACGGCCACCGATGACGATCCCCGCCCGGGTGCCTCTTCCCAGGGCGGGGAACACGGCCGTGTCCTGGGGGTGGGGCTCTGGGCTCTGGGCTCTGGGCTCTGGGCGTGTCGCTCCACGGGAGGGCCTCCCTGGCACATGTTCCTGGGGCTCCTGTGCATCCGTTTCGGCCACGTCCACAGACTTTCCCTCTGGACTCACCGTCACCCCATCATCATCAGCTCCTGCTTTTCTCAGCTTCAAGACATTTGTGGAAATGGTCCCTTATGAAGTGACCACCACTGTTCCTCTTTCAAATATGGCTTTTACTTGGGACGTGGTTTTTTCTCCACCAACTAGGTGCTTGCAGGCAGGAACCTCTGCTCCACTGCCTCGGAGGCAGCCTCGCTCCCCTGAGGGCTGTGGCAGGTCTCTGGGCAACACTGACCCTGGAACCTGGCTGGCAGAGCCCTCAGGGTAGGGGCCGTACACCCACAGTTGTCAGGACCACGTGAGGCCACGAAGGTGCTTAGAAATACACCTTAACCACATCACCTCTCGACACACAGTCAAGTTAAACACCACGCTGACTGAGCCGGGCTTGCCTTTCTTCATGACGCCACCACTGTGTATACACACGTGCCGGCACTAGACAGGCCTTTCTCTAATACTCCATCTTAAGAGGCAAACTTCCCTGGTTGGGAAGATCCCCTGGAGAAGGAAATGGCAACCCACTCCAGGATTCTTGCCTGGAGAATCCCATGGACAGAGGCGCCTCGTGGGCCACAGTCCATGGGGTTGCAAGAGGCGGACACGAGTGAGCCACTGAGCATGCACGCTCATCTCTAAGAGCTCATTTCATAGACGTAAAAACTGTTGTTAACGTGCATTTAGAGGGGAAGAGATAGTTAAGGACTTCGGGAAGGTCACGTACAGACTGCTGTCTTTAAAATAGATAACCAACAGGGACCTGCTGTACAACACAGGGAACTCTGCCGACTGTCATGTGGCAGCCTGGATGGGAGGAGAGTTTGGGGGAGAATGGACACACGGATATGTATGGCCGAGGCCCTTCACCGAAACTATCACAACGTTGTTAATCAGCCATACCCCGAGGCAAAATGTTTTTGGTGTTTAAAAACAACAAGCCTTTACCTAAGTCTACGTTGAGCGTCTGTCATAAAGCAGCTCTAATAAGGGGCCCGGGGCCCTCCTACTGCGAAGGCTCCTGAGCGGAGCCTGCCTCTTCCCTGTTCCCCGTGACCCCACCCGCGAACGGA
>SJXQ01009576.1:186384-243329 GCA_006408695.1 Aepyceros melampus | reverse complement strand
ATGAGCATGGTCTGGATGCCTCTGCTCAGCAGTGCCTGTGGGACAGTCGGGAAGATGAACGGGGGTCCACGGCCCTGGGGGGCGGGGGGCGCGTACCCAGGAGAAGGCGAGGGTCGGCACCGGCAGGAGCTGAGGGGAGGGGCGGAGGCCTCACCACCCCCATCCCCACTGCTGGTAAGTTGTTCAATGAGCACAGCCGAAAGGGACTTAAATGCCACCATCAGCAACGACCTGAAGTGGACACCAACCACACTCCAAAGACACGAATTTTCCTAATGGATTAAGGAAAACAAATTCTTCTAATTATATACAGAGTATGTACCTGAAGTACGTGGATACAGAAAAATCAAAGATGAAAGGGTGGAAAACCCCGTACTATACAAACACCAACCAAAAAAGCTGTGATATCCACAGAAAGAAAATTTATCGTGACTCACTCTGCGCTTCAGAGTCACGCAGGTGTCCCAGGCCCCTGTCTGGGGGAAAAGCGTGGAAGCACCAGCTGCATGTCTGTGGCCTCACCCACGTGCGGAAGAGCAGCAGAACAATAGTGTGTGACTTTGTCTTTTCGCTGCAACCGGGGCGTCCTCTGGTTTCCCTTTGGTTTTCAGAAACTAAAACTCTGGACTGTTTAGAAGTCAACACTACAAATTCTTTAGAATAAATAATTTTTCTCTGTCCTAAAAAGACACAGGGAAGCCCCCAACTGGACACAGCATTGGTTCATGAACCTCAAGGGCACAGGTTTACAGAATACTCAGTGTAAGACTTTGACACTTGAAAGTTCTTCCTCCATTGCTAACAAATACTGCATCCCGGATGGGACCTTGCGAGCTCTAGCTGCTCAGAATGTTTGCTCTGTGAATCAGCAAAGTGAGAAAAGTATGTAAAGACGGAGGAAAATGAAGGGGCACTTACGTTTTTAATGTACAGCATGTATCTTTTATCCAGATTATAGGAACCGTACTCATTTTCCATCTGCACAGCAATAATGGGGCCCTCTTCTTGGAACTGGGGGTCAAGGAGACGAGAGTCTGAGGATGAGTCAGCCGGTGGGGAAAGGCTGCACTGACTTTCTCAATTTGTACTGCACATGCACGTTCAGAGTGCCATAGAGATAACCTGCTCCTAAACTCAGCCCCTGGGACATGGCGGTGGGGGCAGTTTCCGTCACTAAGTCAGCAGCTGCCTCGTGAGGTCAAAACCTCCAGCACCCTGCCTTCCCCAGTGCCCCCAGGGAGCAGCGCCCGCTGACTCTCCTAGTCCAACACCTTAAGCAGAGGCTTAGACCTCTGCCCAGCCTTCCCACGGGGCACCACGGAAGCAGGGGCGTGGCCCTCTCCTATGCAGGTTCCCATCACCCCCCTTGGGGACCGCTCTGCTTCTGTCCCTGCACCCCTGTCTTCACTTGCCCCGTCACCGCCACAGGGCCATCCTCCCCTCCTGCGCATCTCCCTTCATAGGCAAGCGGTGCAGCAGCTCTGCACGCCCCGCTACAGCCCGCTGCTCGGGACCCTGTCCTCTGCTGTGGCCTCATGGCCGCCCTTTGCATTCCACCCTGACCTTCTCTTTGCTAAACGGATGCAATCCCTTTTCATCCTGGTCTGATTTCTCTCCCGACAGTCTCTCCTCCTCCAGAAAGCCCCCCCTCCTGCAGCACCCTTCCTGGGTTCTGTACTCGCCAGTCACCCCTCAGCCTCCTTCTTTAGCTCTTCTCCCCCTGCCACCTCTTCCCCAGTCCCAGAATCATGTGGGATCCTGTGCCTTCTGCCCTCTCAGTTGCGCCCTCACGCAAATATCTCCTCCTCCCCTTTCCCTGCCAACTCCCTTCTGTGATGTTCACATGCTCCGCCAGCCCTGTCTTTGCAGCTCCTGCCAGCCCCGCAGTCATGCTTTCTCTCTGTCCCTTGCACCTGCCATGTGCTAGCCAGTTTCACTACACTCAGCTCTGCCCTTGGAGACATGGGGCCACCAGAAGGTCTCCTCTTGGCACACAAGACTAAGGAAAAGAGCGTTGCTCCCTCAGAATTAGACAACACACCAACAATGAAAGGAAGAAGCCAGAGAGCTCCCAGGATGGTGTGCCAGTGGGTGGAAATGTCTACACCCAATGCCTGTGCTTGTGGCCCGGGAGGACCTGAGCAGGGAGAGCTGAACCGGGATAGACTCGGCAAGCAGAGCGCAACCAGCTGCACTAGAGCTGAGTGGGCAGAAAAGAGCCTGAAAGAGTTTCCCACACCTGTGTGCCTTCCAGGGGGCTCAGTGGCAAAGAGTTTGCCTGCCAATGCAAGAGCCACGGATTTGATCCCTGAGTCGGGAAGATCCCCCGCAGTGGGAGATGGCAACCCATCCTAACGTTCTTGCCTGAAGAGCCCATGAACAGAGGCGCCTGGTGGGCTATGCTCCACAGGATTGCAAGAGAGTCAGACATGGCTCAGTGCCGGAGTGGCACACACGGGAACAAGGCCACGGTACTGGGAGTTGCCCAGTAGCCTATTGGTTAGGATTCCAGGCTTTCCCTACTGTGGCCCAGGTTCTGCCCTTGGCTTCCCGACCCCACAAGCTGTGTGGCACAGCAAAAAATAAGTAAAGACTTTTTAGGTGGTGTCCCTGGTGGCTCAAAGGGTAAGGCCCCCAACTTTGGCGGCTCTGGGTTTTGTGCTCACCAGGCAGCCTTCTGATTACTGATTTTGTCTCGCAAGTGCTCCAAGATGGGGAATGTCCTGATCTGGGGTGCAGAGAGTGTGCTGATGCACGCTAGAACTTTCTTTGATGATGAAAATGTTCTGTGTTCTTACCGTCCAGTGTGGTAGTAACCATCCACAGGTGGCTACCTAGCGCCTGAACTGTCTGGTGTGAATAAAGAAGTAAATTCTTTACTTAGTTTCAATAGATTTTAGGTGAAATAGCCACTGGTGGCCAGCACAGCTCCAGGGCCACAAAGGACCGCCC
This sequence comes from Aepyceros melampus, assembly GCA_006408695.1. Lineage (NCBI taxonomy): Eukaryota > Metazoa > Chordata > Mammalia > Artiodactyla > Bovidae > Aepyceros > Aepyceros melampus. Next base: position 240,377 of record SJXQ01009576.1, on the reverse strand, counting down.
CGTGTCTCCGGTCCCAAGCTGCACAGGCCCTGCCGCCTCGTCACCTCGTCTGCTGACCGTGGGGCACACTCAGAGTCAGGCGCCAGCTCTGCCCCGAGAAGATCCACACCCCCTAAAGCCTTGCCTGGCCATTTCCAGGCCTGTCGCTACCCCTCCAGTAACATCCCTTTCCAGTGATGCTGTGAGGATAAAATATGCTCCATAAACACCAAATGCCTAATAAAAAGCTTGATGCAGGCGTGCCAAGTCACTTCAGTCATGTCCGACTCTTTGCGACCCCACGGACCGTAGCCCACCAGGCTCCTCTGTCCATGGGATTTTCCAGGCAACAGTACTGGAGTGGATTGCCATTTAGCAAACAAATAATGCAGAAGACACAAAAATATACAGAGCGTGGTTCCCAGCATCCTGCCAGGAAACGGCATCCCAGTAAGACAGTAGATGAGGAACAGGCATAAAAGCAGAAACAGCATATTTCTTAAATAAGGAACTGGAATTAGCTGCTATACACGCTTCCTGCTTATGAGTAAAAGAAAGTAGGCTGAACCCTGCCCAGGAAGGCAATTCAGGCAAGTACTTCCCTTGGTCACAGAGATGGGGAATCAGACTTTACCTGGAGTCCTCTAATCCTGGGAATCAGGTCGTCAAAATAGTGATTCACTGCTGCTGTGAAGCCCTTGTGAGTTGTTCTCAGCTTCATGTGAGAATCCTTGAGTAACCAGCTAGGAGGGAGAAGACGAGACTTAGCCTTGGAGTGGAAGACAGCAGAAAGAGACGTTCGACGCTTCTGAGGCTGGAGGACGTGAACAGCCCGGGTTCACGTGGCCAGACTGGAGCAGCACACTGAGGTGCTAACCCATCTCTAAGAAAAAGTCGTCTGTGTTCGGTCACACACATCTCAACACCTCAACCGCTACCTCTTGCCCCCAGATGCAACTGAGGCTTGTAGACGTGGAAGCACCTAGGGCAGGGTTGCTGAGCTGCAGCCCACAGGCCAGGGCAGAGCTGCTGACTGTTCCTGTCAATAAAGTTTTATCGGCATGTGGCCCACCCTTCGCTTACACGTCATCACAGCTGTGCCCCTGAGGCAGCGGCAGGGATGAACTTCGCAACAGACACTGTCTGTGCCTCTGAAAGCTAAAAATATTGATCATCCGGCCTTTTTCAAAAAAAAAAAGCTCACCAAATCTTAGTCTGGTTGAGATTTTTTTATAAAAATGTTTCAGAGTTCTTTAAAAAATGTTTTTTAATGAAATATTATTTGGTCATTTAAAAAATGAAGAATTGGTTCATGTTAAAGCATGCACAGACTTTGACAACATTATGCCAAGGGAGGGGCTTCCCTGGCAGCCCAGTGGTTAAGGCTCTGTGCTGGGCTCAGTCACCAAAATCCCATAAGCTGCCTGGCACAGCAGGAAAAAAAATTATGCCAAGAGAAAGAGACCAGGCACAAAGGGTCACATAAGGTATAATTCCATTTATATGAAGTATGCAGTCTAGTCAAACTCACAGAAACTGAAAGGAAAGCAGCAGTTGCCAGGGGCTGGGGGTGGCTGGGCAAGGGCTTGCTCTCTGAGCAGCAGAAAGCATTCCGGAACAGGATAGTGGGGACGGTGGTTCAACATTTTGATGCACTCGATTGCCACAAAATTGCATAGTTTCACATGGTAAATTTCATATTATGTACATTTCACTACCATTTAAAAACGATAAAAAGACCCTCTTTGAAAAGAGAACCCAATTTTGTGCTATTATTAGTATCATCACAAAAGTTAGAACTTATAAAGATACTGATTACATGATACTGATTAGCCAGTAGCTTTCATTAAGAAGGATTTTACCTCTGCACTACAAAGATGAGATGGAGATTTATAAAAAACAAAAACACACAAACACTGTATCGTTCCCGGTATTTTAAAGTACATTTTCTAGGTCATGAAGTGGGGAAGGGGTGGGAGGCTTGGACTAAAAGTGCCCCTAGGAAACAAAGCAAGACCCTCTGCTCCGACTGGCCGCCGAACAGGCGTGGGGCGCAGGCACGGCTCACCTGGGCAAGCCTCCGAGGTCCAAGTCGCTCCCGACGTAGGGGCCGACGCACAGGATGACCCACAGGTCCACCTCTGACGCCAACGATATGAAAGCGCTGAGGAGGGGCAACAGCGGCAGTCACCAAGAGCGCAGCGTGGAACCGCCGCCCTGTGCCTCCCCGAGGCCTCTGCTGAGTTAGGACAGGTGGAACCAACTCCCAGCCTGCTCACAGAAGTCCCTGCTGGAGGCAGGACCCGAGGACAGGGCCTCCTTCTACACAAAGGCCCTAGTCCAGAGGCTCCAAGGGCAGGACACAGATGGCCCGCAGGAATCCCGGCCAGACGCCGGCTGCCCCCTGGACCAGCGCGGAGCCTCCTGTCCCCACGAGGGCACCACCCAGGGCCCACGCTCATGAACCAAGCTGGCCCCTCCTTCCTTATCTCCCACTTCCAGTCTGCCTCTAATCAGGCTTATTCCTTGCAGTTAATATTTCTGAATGTGAAATTCCTCTTAATTTTCACCGCTACCACCCTGCGTAAAGACCTCGTGTCCACCTGAGTTACTCCAACGGCTTCCTCCCTCCCTCCTTCCCGCCTCTCTTCCGATGCCGCTCCAGGCAGAACAGAATCATCCAGGACAAACACAGGAGTACTGTGTGCCGAGTATCAGCAGCAGCACACAATACACTCAGTTCCATCACATAGGGATCAATATCACCCCCATTTTACAGATAAGAAAATAGGCACTTAAGGAATCAGAGGTCACATTATTTGGAAACTGGAGGCGTTAAAGGACAACCCACCTCCAGAAAAGAAATCTTACTGTGTTACTATTCTGCCTCTTAAAAATACCACCAGTGTGCAAACATGAGCTTCCTGAATTTCCCGAATTAAAATTCTCCCAGTGACTTACTTCATAGCCCCTTCGGAACGGATTTCAAATTTTGCAGCATAGCACTCAAAACGGGCCAAGATAAGCTTGACCATCTCTCCAGCTCTATTTTCTGACGTTTCCTCTACTCAGAACCAGCAGGAGAGTCAGATGGCGCTACTGCCGTTCCAGGAAAATATGAAGTCAGTCCCAGGGCCTGCTCCTTTCCTCCCTGGCACGCGCTCACCTACGCATCCTGCCTTGCATTGAGCCGGGCTGATCCCAAGCCACCAGGACAGAAGCAGAAGTCAGTGATCCTGCTGCCAGAAACCCCCCTCCGCCTGCTCTCGCTGCAGGCACGGTGCAGGCGGGCGTGGGGCGGGCGGGCGCGGTGGCTTGAACGCTATCTGCTGGTGATGCTTAAGCTACGAGAGGGAAAGACCTTGAAGCCCTGGTTCTCTCTTGGGAGAGCAATGCACACGCACTGTGAATATCTATTTTAAACCTTCCCTAATGAAAACAGATCTTTTTTGACAGATGATGTCGGGGTTCCCTCGCTGCAGCAGGAAAGTCAGTCTAACTCATGTCGGCGTCCTCCCACACCTCTGACTGCTCCGACTGTGGCCTGAAATCATGTCTAACAAACTCCTGCTCCTGAGTCCCAATGTACTGGAGCCATCCCTCTGCTGTTACCCACCCCGGGCCGTTCCCCTAGTTTGGGTTAGGAGTCCTCAGCTGCTATTTGCCTCCCTCCAATGTCTGAGGAGGTCTTACAAATAGCTGTGAAAAGAAGAGAAGTGAAAAGCAAACAAGAAAAGGAAAGATATTCCCATTTGAATGCAGAGTTCCAAAGAATAGCAAGAAGAGATAAGAAAGTCTTCCTCAGTGATCAATGCAAAGAGACAGAGGAAAACAAGAGAATGGGAAAGACTAGAGATCTCTTCAAGAAAATTAGAGATACAAGGGAACGTGTCATGCAAAGATGGGCTCGATAAAGGACAGAAATGGTATGGACCTAACAGAAGCAGAAGATATTAAGAAGAGGTGGCAAGAATACACAGAAGAACTGTACAAAAAAGATCTTCACGACTCAGATAATCACCCAGTGTGATCACTTATCTAGAGCCAGACATCCTGGAATGGGAAGTCAGGTGGGCCTTAGGAAGCATCACTATGAACAAAGCTAGTGGAGGTGATGGAATTCCAGTGGAGCTATTTCAAATCCTGAAAGATGATGCTGTGAAAGTGCTGCACTCAATATGCCAGCAAATTTGGAAAACTCAGCAGTGGCCATAGGAAAAGGTCAGTTTTCATTCCAATCCCAAAGAAAGGCAATGCAAAAGAATGTTCAAACTACCACACAATTGTTTAATGTGCACAATGGAATATGAAGTTAAGTGGGCCTTAGAAAGCATCACTATGAACAAAGCTAGTGAAAGTGATGGAATTTCAGTTGAGCTATTTCAAGTCCTGAAAGATGATGCTGTGAAAGTGCTGCACTCAATTTGCCAGCAAATTTGGAAAACTCAGCAGTGGCCACAGGACTGGAAAAGGTCAGTTTTCATTCCAATCCCAAAGAAAGACAATGCCAAAGAATGCTCAAACTACCACACAATTGCACTCATCTCACATGCTAGTAAAGTAATGCTCAAAATTCTCCAAGCCAGACTTCAGCAATACGTGAACCATGAACTTCCTGATGTTCAAGCTGGTTTTAGAAAAGGCAGAGGAACCAGAGATCAAATTGCCAACATTCGCTGGATCATGGAAAAAGCAAGAGAGTTCCAGAAAAATATCTATTTCTGCTTCATTGACTATGCCAACACCTTGACTGTGTGGATCACAATAAACTGTGGAAAATTCTGAAAGAGATGGGACTACCAGACCACCTGACTTGCCTCTTGAGAAACCTGTATGCAGGTCAGGAAGCAACAGTTAGAACTGGACATGGAACAACAGACTGGTTCCAAATAGGAAAAGGAGTACATCAGGCTGAATATTGTCACTCTGCTTATTTAACTTCTATGCAGAGTACATCATGAGAAACGGTGGGCTGGAAAAAGCACAAGCTGGAATCAGATTGCTGGGAGAAATATCAGTAACCTCAGATATGCAGATGACACCACCCTTATGGCAGAAGTTGAAGAGGAACTAAAAAGCTTCTTGATGAAAGTGAAAGAGGAGAGTGAAAAAGTTGGCTTAATGCTCAACATTCAGAAATCTAAGATCATAGCATCTAGTTCAATCACTTTATGGCAAATAGATCGGGAAACAGTGAATACAGTGTCAGACTTTATTTTGGGGGGCTCCAAAATCACTGCAGATGGTGACTGCAGCCATGAAATTAAAAGATGCTTACTCCTCGGAAAGAAAGTTATGACCAACCTAGATAGCATATTTAAAAGTAGAAACATTACTTTGCCAACAAAGGTCCATCTAGTCAAGGCTATGGTTTTACCAATATTCATGTATGTATTTGAGAGTTGGACTGTGAAGAAAGCTCAGTGCCAAAGAATTGATGGTTTTGAACTGTGGTGTTGGAGAAGACTCTTGAGAGACTTTGGACTGCAAGGAGATCCAACCAGTCCATCCCAAAGGAGATCAGTCCTGGGTGTTCATTGGAAGGACTGATGTTGAAGCTGAAACACCAATACTTTGGACACCTCATGCTAAGAGTTGACTCATTGGAAAAGACTCTGATGCTGGGAGGGATTGAGGGCAGGAGGAGAATGGGACGACTGAGGATGAGATGGCTGGATGGCATCACCGCCTCTATGGACATGGGTTTGGATAGATTCCGGGGAGTTGGTGATGGACAGGGAGGCCTGGCGTACTGCGATTCATGGGGTCTGTGAAAGAGGAGAGTGAAAAAGTTGGCTTAAAGCTCAACATCAGAAAACTACGATTATGGCATCCAGTCCCATCACTTCATGGGAAATAGATGGGGAAACAGTGAAAACAGTGTCAGACTTTATTTTTTTGGGCTCCAAAATCACTGCAGATGGTGATTGTAGTCATGAAATTAAAAAATGCTTACTCCTTGGAAGGAAAGTTATGACCAACCTAGACAGTATATTAAAAAGCAGAGACATTACTTTGCCAACAAAGGGCTGTCTAGTCAAGGCTATGGTTTTTCCAGTGGTCATGTATGGATGTGAGAGTTGGACTGTGAAGAAAGCTGAGCACTGAAGAATTGATGCTTTTGAACTGTGGTGTTGGAAAAGACTCTTGAGAGTCCTTTGGACTGCAAGAATATCCAACCAGTCCATTCTAAAGGAGATCAGTCCTGGGTGTTCATTGGAAGGAATGATGCTAAAGCTGAAACTCCAGTACTTTGGCCACCTCATGTGAAGAGTTGACTCACTGGAAAAGACTGTGATGCTGGAAGGGATTGGGGGCAGGAGGAGAAGGGGATGACAGAGGATGAGATGGCTGGATGGCATCACTGACTCAATGGACGTGAGTTTGAATGAACTCCGGAAGTTGGTGATAGACAGGGAGGCCTGGTGTGCTGCAATTCATGGGGTCGCAAAGAGTCGGACACAAATGAGCGACTGAACTGAACTGAATAGTCTAGTGGTTTTCCCTACTTTCTTCAATTTAAGTCTGAATTTTCAATAAGAATGAGTTCATAATCTGAGCCTGTCAGCTCCTGGTCTTGTTTTTGCTGACTATATACAGCTTCTCCATCTTTGGCTGCAAAGAATATAATCAGTCTGATTTCGGTATTGACCATCTGGTGATGTCCATGTGTAGAGTCTTCTCTTGTGTTGTTGGAAGAGGATGTTTGCCATAACCAGTGCATTCTCTTGACAAAACTCTGTTAGCCTTTGCCCTGCTTCATTTTGTACTCCAAGGCCAATTTTGCCTGTTACTCCAAATATCTCTTGACTTCCTACTTTTGCATTCCAGACCCTATAATGAAAAGAACATCTTTTATTGGTGCTAGTTCTAAAAGATCTTGTATGTCTTCATAGAAATGTTCAGCTTCAACTTCTTCAGCATTACTGGTTGGGGCATGGACTTGGATTACTGTGATATTGAATGGTCTGCCTTGGAAATGAACAGAGATCTTTCTGTCGTTTTTGAGATTGCATCCAACTACTGCCTTTCAAACTCATTCAGGCCTCACCTCACTCCACAAGGAAGGTGGAAGGCTCTGTGGTTGTTATTACTGTTGAGAGGCACCTGAGTGAGTGAAGTCGCTCAGTCATGTCCAACTCTTTGCGACCCCATGAACTGTAGCCTACCAGGCTCCTCTGTCCATGGGATTTTCCAGGCAATAGTACTGGAGCGGATTGTCATTTCCTTCTCCAGGGGATCGTCCTGACCCAGAGATTGAACCCGGGTCTCCCGCATTGTAGACAGACGCTTTACTGTCTGAGCCACCAGGGAAGAGGCACCTGGACCCCTTTTTATTGAAACGTGGTTGTTGTATGATGTTGTGTTAGTGCTATGGGTCCAAAGGCCTGGAGTACCAGCACTGAGTCCCACGAGGTCCTGCTTCCTCCTGCCACAGCCTGGGACACCCACAGGGCTGCAGGCTCGACCTTGTAGTCCAGCTCTGTCCCTTCTTGTTTTGTGAAGGTAGGTGAAAGGAGAGACTCTATCAGCTGGAGGGCAATGCGGGGCTGAGCACGGCCCAGGTCAGAGCAAGGCTGGAGCAACTTCGCCAAGGAAGCTCCTATCCTGCTGTTGTAGCCACACGTTCCAAGAAACAAACTCACTCAAAAGGACATTGCAGATAGTGGAGTGCAGTTTATTATACCAGTGGGCCCAAGGCAGAGTCTCCTCTTAGCCAAAGACCCTGACCAGCATTTGTGAAAATCTTTTATACCCCATGTGTACGTGTCCGAATCCACCACTCCAAATTCCTTGAGACTTAAACAAAGGAAGGGTAAATACAATCCCAATAACCCTGTTATTCACATGTTAGTGTTCAAACTGTTAAACGATTGACCAATAATCAAGAAGCCCGAGGTTACACTCCAATAGGTACAGAAAAATGTATGGCCTGTCCGGAGGCAGGGGTGATTAGTGTATGTTTTCTGTTCGGTGATGAGTAACCTGGATATGATCTTCAAGGTTTCCCTGGCTGGAGGAGGTCTTATCCTTCTGTTGTCATTTCTATAGGCACTAAACACAGAGTTCAGCATCCACTGGAGAGGTGGCCGAGCATGATCAGCATGAACAGGCCTAAGATGGAGTCCAGGCCCCCCTTCTTCACTGCCAGCTGTTGAAGTGGGCTCTCCAGTGCTTGGGAAAAGGGCACACGGTCCTTCCAGTGGACAAGGATGGCGCTGTTCTGTGGGTTTGACTTTTGGCTCCAGAAGCAGAGGAGGGGGACCGGCAGGGACAGGAAGCATACCCCGACCCGAGACCCCTGCCTGCTTTAGACCCCGGAGTGGCCATTCCTAACTATTCCTTTCTCCACGTGTCTCTCCTGTTCTCACCGGGGCTATGGCCCAGGAGCCCAGAGAGCGTGTCTGCCACCATCACTGATAGCCTGTGTCTGGGGGTCAGTGGGTTGAGCTGATGGTTACACTGAGGCTCTGACCACCTAGTGGGAGGTGAGACAAACTGCAGGTGACCCCAGAACTCTCAAGGGTGGCCTGGTGGCTTGCTTCCAGCTGGCTGCCCCTAGGAAGGTGACACTAGCCATCTGGGGTCAAGGACCTGACTCTCTGCCCGGTCCATGGTTCATCCCTCACATCTTCAGGGAGTCTCCCTCCATCCAGCATCCACTCGAGCCCGGGCTGAGTCTCAGACTTACTGCCCAGTGTCCTTCTCCAAGGAGAACAAGCCCCTCTAACTGCCCCTTGCCATCTCAGAGTGTCCTGTCTGTGTAAACCAGGTTTTCAATTGGCCTGGATTTAAGGGCTTCTGGAGAAGACCCCCAGCCTAAACCCCAGCCTCACAGCCAGGAGACCAGGCTCCATTTTCCACTCACCCTGTGTTTAGAGCTTGCCCTAGAAATCCCATCTCCCTCTCTAACCAGATGGCGGTATGTAGGTAAAATCCCTTAAATTTCTCTTGTAAGTGGATTTCACATCAACGAAGCTGGTCTTGTAATGTCCTTGGGAGGGTTAAAGTTAGTAGGTGCAATAACCCGTCCCCTTGCTAATGGACATCACAGCTCCCAACAGAGCCTGGTGCAGGCAGGTGAGCAGGAAGTGTTAGCTGACTGAGAAAATGAATGAGTGAATGAGTGAGTGAATGAATAAAGAAACAGCCCTGCCTGCCAGAAGGGAGGGCCCTGGAGAGGGGTCGGCCTGCACACTGTGGGCAGGAGCAAGACTGTCCCAAGGTCCCAGGTGCTCAAGCTCTTGGACTGTTTTGGTCGACACACCAAGTTGTCATCCACGTTCTGCCTCGACAGTTTTTGAAACCTTCCCAGACCTGACTCTCCTTTGTGGAGTGGATGACAGTGAGACATACTCCTAACTGGCACAGCTCCTAACAGCCCACTGACAGGGCATGGACAGCTCTGTGATCAGCCACCTCTGTGCTTCTTGCTGCCCTGGTTGCCGTGAGGGCCTGGAGCTCACGGGGAAAGGCCTTTCCCAAGATGCTGACCCCTAGACTCTCCTGTGGTCACTTGGCTGCAGAGATCGGTCACCCTTGGCCCCCTGGCTGGCCAGCATGTTGGTCACTTCAGTGAACATGGAGGCGGACCCACAGCCCCAGGACGCCCTGTGCTTCTGACGTTTTCTGCCAGAGGCTCAGCCCTGCTGGCTGGGCTGAATGGAACCAGAACGAACCGGTACCAAGTGGCTGTTCCAGTGCTGCCGGCCCTGCAATGGCCCCGGACGCCCAGTCTCATGAATGAATGAGAGAGAGCCCCATCTTGGCCACCAGCCAACAGAGCCCTCTCCCCTCTGAGCGTTTTCTTCCACGAACTCTCCTAACAGCCCACTGACAGGGCATGGACAGCTCTGTGATCAGCCACCTCTGTGCTTCTTGCTGCCCTGGTTGCCGTGAGGGCCTGGAGCTCACGGGGAAAGGCCTTTCCCAAGATGCTGACCCCTAGACTCTCCTGTGGTCACTTGGCTGCAGAGATCGGTCACCCTTGGCCCCCTGGCTGGCCAGCATGTTGGTCACTTCAGTGAACATGGAGGCGGACCCACAGCCCCAGGACGCCCTGTGCTTCTGACGTTTTCTGCCAGAGGCTCAGCCCTGCTGGCTGGGCTGAATGGAACCAGAACGAACCGGTACCAAGTGGCTGTTCCAGTGCTGCCGGCCCTGCAATGGCCCCGGACGCCCAGTCTCATGAATGAATGAGAGAGAGCCCCATCTTGGCCACCAGCCAACAGAGCCCTCTCCCCTCTGAGCGTTTTCTTCCACGAACAAGCTTTTACTTTTAAAAATTTCTTTCACTTGAAAGCAGTGCCTGCCCCTGTTTCCTTGCCGCCCACATTCGTTCACTCACTTTGACCTTCTGCCAAAACTCTGTTTCTTAGGCTCAGCTGCCCACCTGCCTGGATCACAGTGTGTCAGGTGTGGGGCGTCCTCAGTGTTCAAATCCCCCAGAGTCACAGGTAACAGAGGCTGGACTGTCTCCTTTCTCTCTTCGGGGCTTTGTTGCAGGTTCCTTAGGGCTTCCGCTGGCGTAATTACTGCCGTTCCTTTTCCAGAGCTGCCCACCTCCCCGCTTTGCTAAAAACTCCATCGATCCTCTGAGATTTCCTTCCTGGTTAAAGTTCTGGCCTGTCTGCCTGCACCTCAGTCTCATGGATTCTGCTTCAGGGTGTTTTTCTGAGCAAGCTTGCACAGTGATTGTTCTGCTTTCCACTTTGGGGGGAGGGGGCGGTGCGGAAGTGACACAGGACAACTGAGCCGAGCTCAGGGCCCCTCCCCAGGCCTGCGGGCTCGGCCGTGCCTGCCACCCGCCTGCGGCTCCTCTTGTGAAACTTACGTGTGGTGACTTTGTACACACAGCGTACTTTCCTCCCCTCCCACGCACCTTGCACCCCACTAACGAGGCCCCTTCCCAGGCCGTGAGAGACCCAGGCCTTGGGGCTGCCTCACCTGGGCCCCTCCCTCACCTCTGGCCTGGGCCAGTGATGATCACTGAGCCCTTGATTAAAGACCATGTTGATTGGGACTCAGATCAGGATGGAAAATCAACCCCCTCCCCAAGTTGTGGGGGTCATAGCTGAGCTGCAGATTCTGTGGGCTTAAAGAGAAGCCCGTCCCCCAGTGGCTATGGCCACCAGGCTCTTGGTCGCCCGCATGTGACCAGGAACTCATTTTCCCTGGACGAGGAGGCTTCATGTTTGACCCACATCCAGGGGTCATGTTTGACCCACATATAAAAGGAGGAGCCAAAGCGCTTTCTCTCTTTCTCTCCCATGTGCATGCGCTCTTTCTCTCTCTCCCTCTCCCTCTCTCTCTCTCCTCCTCCCCCTCCCCAAGTTGTGGGGGTCATAGCTGAGCTGCAGATTCTGTGGGCTTAAAGAGAAGCCCGTCCCCCAGTGGCTATGGCCACCAGGCTCTTGGTCGCCCGCATGTGACCAGGAACTCATTTTCCCTGGACGAGGAGGCTTCATGTTTGACCCACATCCAGGGGGTGAGAGATGGATCCCCTCTGAGCACCCCTGATGCTGCCCTTGGGAAATACATTTCCTGCTGACCAGCTGTGAGGCCTGCCCTTGATCTAATCTTGAGGACAGTGCTGACTCCCACAGGTGGTCATTCATCGACAATGACCTTCCTTGAGAGGCAGCAGCTCCCCTGGATGGAGTGCTGTGGCCTCAGCCAGCTGTGGATGGACATGTCCATGTCAGTTTTAATTCATCCTCACTCGCTTCTGTGAGCTGGGAGCCTAGACCCTCCCTGCAGAACAGAGCCTTGGAGATGACCTGGACACCGTGGCCCCCACCTCCAGTCTGGATCAGCCCTTGAAGGCTGAACCCGTGGCACTTTCTTCCGGTCCCCACCCAGCTTCCCCCCCTTCTCTGGAGGGTGCAAACGCTGGGGACAAGGAGTCAGAAGCTGGAACCTGGGATGCTGGGGGGGGCCAAGCTGAGGGTCTGGAAGGGGAAGGGTGAGGCCGGAGAGCCAGCAGATGGGGGTACCAGTGGAGCAAAGGTGAGTCCCCCTTCCCCTTCCANGCCCGCATGTGACCAGGAACTCATTTTCCCTGGACGAGGAGGCTTCATGTTTGACCCACATCCAGGGGGTGAGAGATGGATCCCCTCTGAGCACCCCTGATGCTGCCCTTGGGAAATACATTTCCTGCTGACCAGCTGTCAGGCCTGCCCTTGATCTAATCTTGAGGACAGTGCTGACTCCCACAGGTGGTCATTCATCGACAATGACCTTCCTTGAGAGGCAGCAGCTCCCCTGGATGGAGTGCTGTGGCCTCAGCCAGCTGTGGATGGACATGTCCATGTCAGTTTTAATTCATCCTCACTCGCTTCTGTGAGCTGGGAGCCTAGACCCTCCCTGCAGAACAGAGCCTTGGAGATGACCTGGACACCGTGGCCCCCACCTCCAGTCTGGATCAGCCCTTGAAGGCTGAACCCGTGGCACTTTCTTCCGGTCCCCACCCAGCTTCCCCCCCTTCTCTGGAGGGTGCAAACGCTGGGGACAAGGAGTCAGAAGCTGGAACCTGGGATGCTGGGGGGGGCCAAGCTGAGGGTCTGGAAGGGGAAGGGTGAGGCCGGAGAGCCAGCAGATGGGGGTACCAGTGGAGCAGAGGTGAGTCCCCCTGCCCCCACGTTCCTTCTCAGGCTACTCTCTATATATTGCATGGATCTGGACTCAGGCCTGATGCTCCCAGACACATTCCCCAGAAGCTTGGTCCAAGCTTCAGGGTCTGGGACGAACCTGTTAAGTAGATAGAATAGGGAAAAGGAGTCCAAAATGGCGGTGGCTAAAAGACAAGGAAGGGAAAAGCCCGCGAAAATAGAACAAAAGAAGGTCCAAGGACCAGAGTGAAGACTTCAGGTAGAACAAACTGCACTCCTGGCTAAGCCCAATTTGCATAGGGCAGGCCCAGGTGGAGGAAAACCACATATAAAAGGAGGAGCCAAAGCGCTTTCTCTCTTTCTCTCCCATGTGCATGCGCTCTTTCTCTCTCTCCCTCTCCCTCTCTCTCTCTCCTCCACGCGCTCCTCCACTCTCTTCTCTTCAAGTCTTTGGGTTAGCATACCCTCACGCTTCAAGGATGGATTCTCCTGCAATCTTCTAAATGAAATAGAACTGTAACACTGATTTGCTAAGAGCTATAACATGGTTTGTCCAAGACCTGAGAGCTGTGACATGCTGAGGGCTTTAATGTCCATCACTCCAAATCTTTGTTGTGACGAGACAAAGAACTGAGGAACATACACTCGTGTGACAAACTGATGGCATGGTAAGCAATTGTGGAGGTGTCTGGGCTTGGGTGTGGCCTCTGCTCCACACAGAACTTCTTGTTAACAGTCAGTAAATGGTGATGGCTAATGATGACCTGGAAGCCCATCCAGGAGGAGAGGGCTTGAAAAGGGCACAGGGAAAATTACAGAAGAGAAACGGCACATTTAAGCAAGGGGGAAATGGGACTGGAACACAGGTTAGTCCTGCCCTTTGGTGGAGGCTCTGCCATACGGCCAGCAGTGGAGAGCTGTCCTGGGTTTCTGAGGAGTCACTTTGCTGAAAAACTGCCCTAAATCACATTTTCCGGGGGTCAGCTAGGGTCAACACACATCCAAACTGACCAATAAGTTTAATGCAATTCCTGTTAAAATCCAAGCAAGGTGCTTTGTAGATACATGTTTATCCCAAAATTTATGTAGAAAGACAGGACCTAGAACAGCTTAAAAAAATAAAAAAAATCATGAAGCACAGACTACAGTGGGAGAAGCCTCTGTGTCTTACTGTCTAGCTCCAGGGACCAAAGGAGGGTGGTCTCAGTGTTGCAGGCGGGGGACCCTTTCCAAGGCCTGAGAGGAGGCTCTTGTCTAGCACTCAGAGATACACAAGCTGACAAAGCAAGAGATTTTCTTGGGAAAGGGCACCTGGGTGGAGAGCAGCAGGTTGAGGGAAACCAGGAGGACTGCTCTGCCATGTGGCTCTCAGTCTCAGGTTTTATGATGATGGGATTAGTCTCTGGATTGTCTTTGGCCTATCCCTCTGACTCAGAGTCTTTTCTGGTGGTGCACACGTTGCTCAGCCAAGATGGATGCCAGCGAGGAGGATTCTGGGAAGTGGTTGGACACGTGGTGTCTCCTTTTGACCTTTTCTGAAATCTTCCAGGTGTGGCTTGTTAGTTCCATGTTCCTTACCTGTCGTAAAATAACTCACAAAAATGGTTACTATGGTTCCCAGCCAGGGTGGGTGTCAAGCAGTGTGCCTACCCTGACGTCAGCACAGGGACAGAGCCAATCCCAGAAAAATAGACCCTCACTGGGGTGCCTGGGCAGAAATAAACCTCTATCTAAAACACTTTACCTCAGATTGGGACTTGAATCCATGTGCTGGGTCTTGAACCCAGCCAAAACCTACAGTCATCCAACTGGGATCATAGACCTGGCTTCAGGACCTAATGAAGCTCAGGTTCTAGATGCCTCATTACAGAGAGAATTCAGTGAGAGACAAAGTGATAGGTAAGAAGTGGATTTATTTAGAGAGAAACCCACTCCACAGTCAGAGTGTGGGCCATCGCAGAGGATGAATACAGCCAATGAATGTGTTACGGTTGGCTTTTATGGGCTAGGTAATTTCATAGGCCATAAAACAATAGAATGGTCATAGTAAACACCCTCTTCCAACAACACAAAAGAAGACTCTACACATAGACATCACCAATTGGTCAATACTGAAATCAGATTGATTATATTCTTTGCAGCCAAAGGTGGAGGAGCTCTATACAGTCAGCAAAAACAAGACCGGGAGCTGACTGTGGCTCAGATTATGAACTCTTTATTGAAAATTCAGACTTAAATTGAAGAAAGTAGGGAAAACCACTAGACCATTCAGGTATGACTTAAATCAAATCCCTTATGATTATACAGTGGAAGTTAGAAATAGATTCGAGGGGTTAGATCTGATAGGCAGAGTGCCTGAAGAACTATGGACAGAGGTTTGAGACATTGTACAGGAGGCAGTGATCAAGACCATCCCAAGAAAAAGAAATGCAAAAAAGCAAAATGGTTACCTGACAAGGCCTTACAAATACTTGAGAAAAGAAGAGAAATGAAAGACAAAGGAGAAAAGGAAAGATATATCCATTTGAATGCAGAGGTCCAAAGAAGAGCAAAAAGAGATAAGAAAGCCTTCCTAGTGATCAATACAAAGAAATAGAGGAAAATTCTATTTTGGGGGGGAAAGATTAAAGATCTCTTCAAGAAAATTAGAGATACCAAGGGAACATTTCAAGCACGGATGGGCACATAAAGGACAGAAATGGTATGGACCTAACAGCAGAAGAGATTAGAAAGAGGTGGCAAGAATACACAGAACTATATGGAAAACATCTTCATGACCCAGATAACCACGATGGTGTGATCACTCACCTAGGGCCAGACATCCTGGAATGCAAAGTCAAGTGGGCCATAGGAAGCATCACTATGAACAAAGCTAGTGGAAGTGATGGAATTCCAGTTGAGCTATTTCAAATCCTAAAAGATGATGTTGTTAAAATGCTGCACGCAATATGCCAACAAATTTGGAAAACTCAGCAGTGGCCACAGGACTGGAAAAGGTCAGTTTTCATTCCAATCCCAAAGAAGGGCAATGTCAAAGAATGTTCAGACTACTACACAATTGCACTCATCTCAAACTCTAGTAAAGTCGTGCTCAAAATCTCCAAGCCAGGGTTCAACAGTATGTGAATTGTGAACTTGAACTTGAACATCCAGATATTCAAGCTGGATTTTAAAAAGGCAGAGAAACCAGAGATCAAATTGCCGACATCCGTTGGATCATAGAAAAAGGAAGAGAATTCCAGAAAACCTTCTGCTTTATTGATTATGCCAAAGCCTTTGACTGTGTGGATCATAACAAACTATGGAAAATTCTTCATGATATGGGAATACCAGACCACCTGACCTGCCTCCTGAGAAATCTGTATGCAGGTCAAGAAGCAACAGTCAGAACTGGACATGGAACAACAGACTGGTTCCAAATTGGGAAAGGAGTACACCAAAGCTGTATATTGTCACCCTGCTTATTTAACTTATATGCAGACTATATCATGTGAAATGCTGGGCTGGATGAAGCACAAGCTGGAATCAAGATTACTGGGAGAAATATCAATAACCTCAGATATGCAAATGACACCACCCTTATGGCAGAAAGTCTCTGATGAACGTGAAAGAGGAGAGTGAAAAAATTAGCTTAAATCTCAACATTCAGAAAACTAAGATCATGGCATCTAGTCCTGTCACTTCATGGCAAATAGATGGGAAAACAATGGCAACAGTGATAGACTTCTTTATTTTGGGAGGCTCCAGAATCGTTTCAGATGGTGACTACAGCCGTGAAATGCTCCTTGGAAGAAAATCTATGACCAACCTGGTCAGCATATTAAAAAGCAGAGTTGGCAAACAATTGCTTTGCTGACAAAGATTCGTCTATTCAAAGCTGTAGTTTTTCCAGTAGTCATGTATGGATGGTAGAGCTGGACCATAAAGAGAGCTGAGTGCCAAAGAATTGATGCTTTTGAACTGTGGTGTGGCAGAAGACTCTTGAGAGTCCCTTAGACTGCAAGGAGATCCAACCAGTCAATCCTAAAGGAAATCAGTCCTGAATATTCATTGGAGGGACTGATGCTGAAGCTAAAACTCCAATACTTTGGCCACCTGATGAGAAGAAATGACTTATTGGAAAAGACCCTGATGCTGGGCAAGATGAAGGTGGGAGGAGAAGGGGACAACAGAGGATGAGATGGTTGGATGGCATCACTAACTCGATGGACATGAATATGAGCAAGGTCCGAGAGCTGGTTATGGACAGGGAACTGGCATGCTGCAGTCCGTGGTGTCACAAAGAGTTGGACACAACTGAGTGACTGAACTGAATTTAATTTCATAGGCTAATGAGGGGGAGGATTATTCCAACTATTTTGGGGAAGGGGTAGAGATTTCCAGAATTGTGCCACCACCCACTTTTTGGTCTTTTGACGGTGCCTTGGAACAGCAATGATGCCTCTGGGTGTGTCATTTAGCTTGTAAATTGAGGATCAAGGTCTAGTAGAAGTTGATTTGTCTGCCTTGGTGAATCCATTTGATTCTAATCAGTTTGTGTTGTGTCCTCAGGCTATGTCATTCTTTCAAAAGTTGTGCCTTGCCCCTTTCCCTCCTGTTTCATACCCAAGACTCAGACCAAAAATAGCTCAAAGTGCATCACAGGCTTCGATGTAAAGGACAGATTTATGAATTGGACCTCTTCGCAATAAAAACCTTGAGCTCCATGAAAGACTCTGTGAGGAGGATCAAGAGGCAGGCTCCAGACAGGGGGATGTTTATAAACCACACATCTGAGAAAGGACTAGCATCTGGAATAAAGAACTCTTAAAACTAGAGTCAACAAACAATCTAGCTAGAGAATAAGCAGGAAACAGGAGGGGATATTGAAAGGAAGAGGATAAACAGATGGCAAATAAACACAGGAAAAGATGTTCAACATCAGCAACTGTTAGGGAAATGCAAATCAAAACCTCTGTGAGCTAGCACTGCACACCTATCAGAACAGCTAAAAGAAAAATAGCAACACCACCAAATGCTGAAGCTGGATTGCTTACACCTTGCTGGTGGGGTGGAAAATGATAGACACTCTGGAAAATACTTTAGCACTTTCTTATAAAAGTAGGTATGCAGTTACCACAGGACCCAGCAACAGCACACTTGGGCATTTATCCCAGAAAAGTGAAGGTTTATATTCACATCAAAACCTATATATGAGCTTCATAGCAGCTTTACTTGTAACAGTCAGAAACTGGAAACAACAGATACTCTTTGAAGGGAGAGTGATTAAGGAAAACCTGGAGCATCTGTATCACAGAGTACTATTTTTCAGGACACAAATGAGTGAGCTATTGATACACAAGTGATATTGATACACAACTCCAGGGAACCACGCCAGAGTAACAGCCAAGCCCAAATATTGTGTACTGTAAACTCTATTTATATAACATTTTTCACAAGATGAAATCTCAGATCCTCTTTATTTATATTGTTACCTGCTAACTTTTATAGTACTCACATCCTTACTTTTTTTCTTTACCATCTAACCAAACATTTCTAAACATTAGAGATTTTTGTAAAGTTTATTCTGTTGGAATCATACATAGTATATTACATCATGTTTGTCTATCACACTCAGCAACAATGTGTTTTATAAGGTGTGAAGGGGACGACCGAGGATGAGATGGCTGGATGGCATCACGGACTCAATGGACGTGAGTCTGAGCGAACTCCGGGAGTTGGTGATGGACAGGGAGGCCTGGCGTGCTGCGATTCATGGGGTCGCAGAGTCGGACACGACTGAGCGACTGAACTGAACTGAACTGAAGGTGTATCTAAGATGTTCCTGGGCCTATGGGTCTTTCATTTTCATTTACCATGTAATATTCCACTGAAGAGTGTACCACAGTTTATGTCTTTCTCTTTCTTCTCTTCATGGACAACTGGGTTGTTTGGCCACTGTAAGAAATGTTTTTGTGGGTGTCTCTTTGGGGTGAATATCAAGATGTAGAGTTACTGGCTCTCAGTAACTCTCTTTGATTGGTGGCTTAGTGATAAAAAAAAATCCGTCTGCCAATCCAGGAGTCACGGATTCAGTACCCGATCCGGGAAGATCCCTCAAGCCAGGGAGCGACGAAGGCCATGTCCCACAACTATGGAACATGTGCTTTAGAGCCTGGGAGCCGTAACTACCGCA
Organism: Aepyceros melampus; assembly: GCA_006408695.1. NCBI lineage: Eukaryota > Metazoa > Chordata > Mammalia > Artiodactyla > Bovidae > Aepyceros > Aepyceros melampus. The sequence goes on along the minus strand of SJXQ01009576.1, from coordinate 221,612 downwards.
GCCCACGTGCTGCAGGTACTAAAACCTGAGCACCTTAGAACCTGTGCTCTGAAATAAGAGAAGCCAGTGCAATGAGAAGCCGGAGCACCACAACCAAGAGTAGCCCCGCTCGCCATGACTAGAGAAAAGCCTGAGCATCAACGAAGACCCGGAGCAGCCAGACTTAAAAATAATCAATTTTTAGAAAGATCACCTTCAGTTTTCTAAAGCACTGTACTAACTCATATCCAGTAACAGCTTTAAAAGCTCCAATTTGTCCACATTTCAACAGTTGATGTGGTTTCTCTCTTTCATTTTAGCCATTCTGGTACATGTACAGTGGTATCTCTTGGCAGTTTTAATTTGCATTTTTCAGCTATTAAGGAGGTGAATGTGATGGTTAATTTTGTGTGTCAAATCAGCTCAGTTCTTCAGTCAACTGAGCCTAGATTTTGCTGTGAAGGTGTTTTCCAAATTTAATTAACCTTTCAATCAGTGACTTTGAATAAGCCAGTTGCTCTTCATAATGTGGTGGGCCTCATCCAATCAGGACAAAAACCAAGGTGTCCAAAGAAGAGGGACTCTTGCCTCCAGACACCTTCAGACTCAAGACTGCAGGTCGAACTGCCCCCTGAGTTTGCCCCCTGCACCCCAACAGCTGCCAACAACACATCAGCTCTCACCTGCCTTCTTCATTCTAACCATGGCTCTGGGGCAAGGGCAGCTCAGCAGGCCGTGCTCGCTGACCTGGAATTCAGTATCTGCTGGACGTTAGCCTCACAAGTCTCACTGGTGCCCTAAGAAGATTTAAAAATAGCTTATTCAGCTTTCAGAGGTGTCCCAGGAGGGAAGATTGATCCAAGCTGTCTAATCTACCTTCATGACCATTTTCAGTGACTCAGGTGGTAAAGAATCTGCCTGGAATGCAGGAGATGCGGGTTTGATCCCTGAGTGGGGAAGATCCCCTAAAGGAGGAAATGGCAAACCATTTTAGTATTCTTGCCTGGCAAATCTCATGGGCAGAGGAGCCTGGTGGGCTACCGTCCATGTGGTTGCCAAGAGTCGGACACGACTGAGTGACTAACACTTTTACTTTCAATGACCATTTTCATAGTCAGCAAATTTGTTTTACTTTTAAAATTCATGACTATGCTACTATTGAATAGTCACATTCTGCGGTGAATTTAATGAACTTTAAAAACGTATTTTATTTCATTGTGTGTAATAATTGCACATATATGTGAAAAATAGTTGTTTACATGTACACAAGTTCTTGAGACACACACAGAATCAGGAACTACTCACAATAATGGCCCTAAATTCTTTAGTCCACATGTTAAATACATATTACTGAGTAAAGGAATTCAAGGAAAATGACTCTGTTATATAGGTCAACCAACACTTAGTAAGTGCCTCTTCTCGGCCGGGCCCAGGGAGGGAACCACGGCCCATGTCCAGCTGTGGCTCATGTTCAACCACATGGGCTCCTGGCCACACTTAGTGGGGTTTCCTCCACCCAGAGGAGGTATCTTGTGTAACCTGCATGAGGACTAAAAATGGCCCTAGCTAGGAGCTCCACAGATAAACAAGGTGGAGTTTGTCCTTGGAATCTGCAGGCCTGGAGACCTACTTCCCACCCAGGGGTGGGTTGGAACAGGAGCCTTCCCCAGTTAACAAATAACCAGGGATTTGTTAACAAATAACAAATAAACCATGGCTTACAATTAGTCATTTGTATGTAACTTCTGTTTTCTGAGTTACTCGATGAAATGTATTCACTTAAGAGGCTCTTTCTTTAAATTTTATTTACCTTGTTCATTTGTCTAACCGTTATTTTTTTTTTAGAATAGTTAATACCAGAGTAAACTTCACTATAGTTTACCTTTGAATTGCAGCAAAGTCTCATGTTTGCATAAGAGTACATGAGTAGAGATGATGATTTCGTGACATGAATGGATTTCATAAGTGCCCAGGCACAGTTACCCAGATATCGCCTGGCCAGGTGCTGGAAGACAGGCATCAAAGGATGGAATGAGTGGGCCCTTGATCCTGTTGGAAGGCCCTTGGGAGACCTAACACCACGTTGCAGTAGCTGGATCTCTTCCCATTGGTACTGCTTCCCTGGGTTTGCTGCTGCTGCTGCTAAGTTGCTTCAGTCGTGTCCAACTCTATGCGACCCCAGAGACAGCAGCCCACCAGGCTCCCCCATCCCCAGGATTCTCCAGGCAAGAATACTGGAGTGGGTCGCCATTTCCTTCTCCAGTGCATGAAAGTGAAAAGTCAAAGTGAAGTCACTCAGTCGTGTCTGACTTGCAGCGACCCCGTGAACTGCAGCCTACCAGGCTCCTCCATCCATGGGATTTTCCAGGCAAGTGTACTGGAGTGGGGTGCCATTGCCTTCTCCATTCCTGGGTTTACACTGTAACTATTCTGGGATAACTGGAAGGATGCAGGCAGTCCCAAGCTGCCCCACCGTGGAGTGGAGGCAGGAGAGTGTTCGGGTCTCCATACAGATTGTTGCCTCACCAGCGGGAGGAATCAGAAGGGGTCCTCCCCAAGTCCAGCTCCAGTAAGGGCACTTCTGATGGAATTTTATATAATGGAAAAAATAGAATTATTTCACCCCTACGTAAGTTAGTAAGGGGAGAGAAACTAACCAGTAAGGGTTATCTCTTATTATAGTTTAATTAGAATAGAATTGAAAAAATAAAATTAATGTCGCTAATTTTAAAGTAGAAAACAGTATTTATGAAATTGTCTTTCTCTGACTCATTCTGTTAAAATAAAATTTTTACATCACAGAACTGTAAGGTGGTAGAACCTAAACAAATTAAGGTTTATTGTTCAGGTCTTCCTCCTTTGAAGTCCTGCTTTGAAGTGTCTGTGGGGAGACGGGTGGGGGCAGGAGGAAAGAAGGTATTTGACTCCTGTCTGTTCAGCTCAGGTTTGGACATTTTTCGCGCAACTCAGTCACAATGTGTGTCCGGCAAGCAAGCCTGTAATGTTTTGATGAAAAGCACCCCAGACTATTTCTGTCACATAAAAGGGTGGTTTCTTTTGTACAAGCAAGCGACTCTACCAGAGTCTTCATAGGGGAAGGACTCGTGTGTTAGGAATGAGAGGGCGTGGGGGCAGCTGCATGTGAGTTTTACCCCATATGTCCTGCCCCGTGAGCTGTGAGGGCAGGAGAGGGAGGACCCCTGCAGGAATCTGTGACGTGCACTGGGTCTAAGGGCAGGGACGGCTGAGGGGCTGGGGGCAAAGGGGGCCTATTGACAAACATGTGGAAAATCTGAGAGGTTTCCAGGGTCAAGAGGGCAGGCAGGCCCTGGGCGCAGGTGACGTTTGAAGTCTGCGATTAATACAGAAAGGGTGCCAGCTCTATGCTTTGTATCCAACAGGAACAACACTTTGAAAGCACTGAATCAGTTGAGGCTCATTGTTCATCTTCACTATGAGGGCTAAGCCAGGAGCACGGCAATCCCAGGGAGGAAGTGCCTTCATATCGAAGCTTGGGGCCTGGACGAAGAGTTTCCCACAAGCAGAGGCAACCACACTTGAGCTGGAACGGGAGCATAGATGTGAGGGTCAAGGTCAAAGTCAGGGTGGGGATGACGTCCCTCTCGGGGGATGGGGCCAAAGCAGAGAAATAGAAAGGCTGTCAAGAGCCAGGAGACTCCCGGAGGGGGAGATGACTTCCTTGACGCGTGACCCCTCATGAGGTCAGCCTGGATGCCTGAAAGCAGCACCTGTGGGTGCCATTGTGTTTCTATTCTGTTTCCTTGGCCTGAACACCACACAATTACTTCCAGCGAGTCCATTATCTGGAACTGGGAATCTAAGCGTCCTCCTCCCGCCAACCCTCCCCCATCAGCAGGCCTGGGATCCAGGCAGGAGGAGCACAGTTACAGGAAGTGAAGGCCAGGCATCTTCTGGCCTCAGGCTGCCAGTCTGTGCAGTCATTCATGCCAGAAACCCACAGAGATTTTCGTTTTGGTGGTTAGACCATGGATGATTTTTATTTGTTTGTTTTTACTTTTTTTAATTTGTTTTGAATTAGGTGAAAATTTTACAAGCATATACAACTTTTTGTTTTCCAACACAAAAGAAAGCGAAGGGATAGGGTATTTCCACTTGAACTTACGGGAGAAGACAAACATCAGCCCCTTCACCCATGGCCCCAGAGCCTGTCTTGACCGTCACAGGCTGCTCTGAGCTGGGGTCTGGGGGCAGCAGCCAGAGTCCAGAAGGCTGATGGGGGGTGGGGAACAGGAGGCACGCAGCCCCTCGAACCTTCCTGCCTGCCTTGCACCTGCCAAGACCCCACCTGGACTGAGTCGGCACTAGAGCAGGCAGGGGTCCACTGGGTGCCCCCTCCTTGGCTCTCCCTGGTCCCACCCACCCAGAGAAGCCCTGCCCCACGGTCCCCACAGCCATGCTGGTGCCTGACGGCCTGAGGATCTCAGGGTCAGGATCCAGGCCCTCCGTGACCTCTGACCCCTCCACGGCTCTCCTTGGGGCGAGAGGGGCCTTTTCCCACTGTTGCTGGGGTTCCTGACGACCCCAGAGGGGAAGGCAACACTTGGCCCACCAGATCTCTGCTCTGCCCCCAGTCACTGCGTGGGCCCTGCCTCAGTCACCCCCAGGACCGCTTGGTATCCCGATTACAGCAGCCACCGAACCAACAGCTTCTTGGTCCAAATCAAGGCCCCTCCCCAACCCCGCAGTCTCGCTGGCCACACACTGTCCATTCTACCCAGCTGGACCCAGGTCCTGGGTGGTGGGAGGGTGTCATTGTCACCGTCTCAGTCAGCTGATCCTACCCACCGAAGTGAAATAGGATTTCCTAGGTCTCTGAGGGTATCTGCATAACTCAGACAAAAAGTAATTTGATAAAACACTTTCTAGATAACCGACTTTTCCCAAGTATTCAGGCTGTTTATTTTGTCTGTAAATATAATCATTGTGGTGGAATATTTTTTCTCTCTGTTGCTAGATATGATTATTTACTCTCCAGGGTTTAATTGTACCTCTGGCATTAGAATTAGGTTCAGACTGTCTCCCAGAAGAGGTGACTTGTGACACCGTGCAGACATTACATTTAACCATGGTGGGCAATCGTGCGATGCTGTCCTGGAGCCTGGGTTCAGAGCAGCTGTGACCGCAGTCAGGTCTTCGTCTGCATAACTGGTGGTTAAGCTGCAGCTGAGGCCCTTCTGAGCCGCACACTGACCCACCGGCACCAGGACCACACGTGCTGCCCTTACCAGCAGCCCCCGGGGTCTGTCCTTCTGAGACCTTTCATGTTCCTTTTGCACGCTGCTTTTAATCATTGTGGAAAGTGAGCCACGCTTTTGAGGACGAGGATACGCTGCAGCCCGCCTCAGCCCACCGCTCCCTTGTCTGCGTGTGTCTGTGAAACTCCCCGCAGCTGCCTCCCTTCCACATCTACACCTTGTCTTCTCCCGTGGGTTCCCCTCTGGGTGGATGGAGAGCAGATCAGGAGCAAGGTCGGCCTCACACACAGTGCCTTCCTGTGTCCAGACCATGGAAACAGTGAAGCGGGCTAGCGGACCTGAGCAATTCCCCCGTTTTCTTTAGAGGAGATTGAGTTACCAGCTGGTGTCATGTTTCTCTTTTTTGGACCATCCACTGTTTCCTGTCTGTCTCCTTTTCAAAGAATCGTCATGTGAAATGCGCCCTTTGTGAATAAGATGGAGAAGAAAGAAAACCGTTTTTCCTGAAGGACCCAGAAGGCAAGAATTTCAAACAAAGGTGTTTTTAAGTGAAAGTTTCCTAGGAGACTGTGAGCTCATTATGGGATGGGTGGAATCAGGGAGCTAGAGCAGCGCAGGGAGGTCAAGAGCAGAGTCCAGCCAATCTTCGCATCCTGTCCTTCCCTCGGCACCCCCACCACCATCCTCCAGGTTTGCTGAACTTGCCTCTGAGAGGAGCACTTGGGTGTATTTTTAGAGTGTTTTCTCCAGAGCAGGGAGCTTGTCTGACATTGTCTGACAATGAGTTTTTCTCTGCTTGTGCTCTTTGGAGCCGCCCTCCCCGCCCCTTGGAGAAGCCCTCACCCCGGGTTAATGTGCAGAGGGACACACAGGATCTGAGAACAGAGAGGCGACCGAGGCCCTCTTTCTTTGATTTAAGAAGCTCCACGTGATCCGATTAAACTGGTTTTCATATTTATTTCCGTCAGTGTCACGGGACTCTCATTATGCAGGCTCTCAAGAGGCCCCTCGATTCTGAGAAATTGCCTCTCTTCTCTGTCAAGTGTTTATGGGACACAGAAATTTATGGAGGTTTTAAATAAAATCTATGGATTGCGCTGGCCAGGAAAACCTCCTCAGAACTTGAGCTTTTCTCTCGTTAGAGCTATTCTTCATTTGCTCAGGACTAACAGCAAAATCAAGAGTGTGTGTGCGTGCATGCGTGTGCATGTACACGTGGGCCTGGGTGTTTGTGCAGCCACATGCCCCTGTGGCTCCCTGGCCCTTGAAAATGGCTGGTCGAAGCTGAGATACACTGTAGCCATTAATCACCCACTGGATTTCAAAGACTAAGCGTGAAAAAAATTGTAAAATATCTCAGTGGTTTACAATTGCTTACATGTTGCAATAATATTTTGGATACATGGGTTAAGTAAAATGTAATATTAAATCATATAATTAAATCCTTAAACAGAGTATTAAAATCACTTTCCCCTTTTCTCTCTGCTGCATCTCTGGCTTATGTTCTGTTACCTTTAGATAGCACTAGTGGGCTGCTGTCTCTGGGGTCGCACAGAGCGGGACACGACTGAAGTGACTTAGCAGCAGCAGCAGCAGCAGCAGCAGCTGTGGGCAGTGTGCCCAAGGCCTGAAACCAGGACTGTGAGGGGCTGTGTATCTTATGCTCCCTCTGCAGGCAGTTAATGTTTGACTATAATGGTCACTTTGGATCTGGTGAGTCTTGTGGACTCAGTGTTGTGTGTTAGCAAGATTTTTTTTTTTTTAAAGACAACAGAAATGTTTGCTATGAACAATTGCTGCACGTTTAGGGCAGGTTCTGGGCACAGAGGAGGGATGACCAGGGACGACCCAGGATGCAGCAGGGAAGGGTCCTCTGAGCCCTCCCCACCCTGGGTTTCTGCCGTGTGTCTGGTGCCCCATGCCTTCCCGGCTTTCCCTGCAGGAGGCTGGGCCCCTACTGCAAAGAGAGCCTCCGGCTGTGTGGCTCCGTAGGGTGCCTCACACAGAAGTCTCCAGCAGGTTGCCTCTGCTCCCCAGCTTGATCTACCCCCACCCCACTGTCTGAGCCTGGGGGCTGTGTGCGGGCGGGGCCCCCTCTGCTCCTGACCCAGAGGATGTGGAGGAAGCCACTCCGCTCCTTGTCTGCATCTCTTATCCGCCCTGAGCTGCTGTCCCACCGGCAGCCTTGCACCCCATCCTGCTGTTTCCCCAGAAACCCCGGGCTCTGCTTTCTGCTCTAGGTTTAAACCTCTACCTCCCCCATTAAGGTCCTGAACAAACCCTACATCAGACTGCTTACCTCACCCCTGTTCTCTCCCCAAGGGGGATTTCTCCACTTCCTCACGCCAGCTCAGACCCACTCTGGTCTCCGCAGCCCACAGGAAAGTATGCGGAATGTTTGCTTTAGAATATTGTCTGAACATTTTTGGCTCAAATCAATATTTGGTACATCAGCCTTAGAAATAATAACCCAAGAGGGAGAAGGATAAGTTATAGGAAAGAATGTGCTTTTCAAATACAAGGAAAAGGCAGCTGGTTGGGTCACCAGGGTCCCTCTGCTTTCATTACAATTGCTCAAGAAACTTCATGTTTGTGATATTTTACATTCTTTTGGGAGGGGAGGTGGTGCAGGGGCAACTGAAGTTTCTGGATTGCTTCTGGAGGGCACGAGAAGGTGGAGACAAACTCCAGGGAGAACTGGCCGAGGCTGGCTCCTGGTTATCGCCCATCATCACAGGGTCCACAGGACCCCACTGCTGGTCACCGGGTCGGGTCAGCATCCAGTCTAAAGCACTTTCAGAGCCATTAGGCCGCCCCTCCGTCTCTTTAAAAGGTCTGCAGTGCTTGTCAAACAATAAGTGCTTAACAAATGGTAATTGACTGTGTAAATAATTGAAGGAAGGGATGTGTTTATTCACCTCTGTTGGTTCAGCTTTGAAGTTTAATCGCTAACAGTAATCACAATATTGAATCATAATCACTAACATGGGTTTTCTGATGCTCCAGGAATCCTCCCAGTTTCCTGAGAAGTCAGTCCTTCAACCTTAAGTTTTACCAGGCTCCCCCATCCATGGGATTTTCCAGGCAAGAGAACTGGAGTGAATTACCATTTCCTTCTCCAGGGGATCTTCCCAACCCGAGGACTGAACCCAGGTTTCCCGCATTGCAGGCAGATGCTTTACCGTCTGAGCCACCAGGGAAGCCCTAATAAAAATAAACAGAGATAGCATAATTTATAGAAAGAGGGGGCTGTCTTAGTGCTTTGAGCATGGCTTTGACATATTAAAATATTTATACTTTGGGGAAGTCACCATTTTTATTTTTTGGAGTAAATTTTGAGCATAGTCTGATTTTCTAAAGCAGCAAATTCATAGTTCTGAGTTTTCTCTGGGGCAAAAATGGCAAAACACAAAATTCCCCAAATGTATTTGAAAGGCATGTCAACACCTCACCCAGCTTCCTCGTGGTTTGTGCCCTGGAGCAGCCAGGCTGGGCTGAGCCCCTCCCAGGGTGACCTCTGGCTGCACTGATAGGAGGTGGGTCTGCCTGTCACCTAGTCACAGGGCCTGGCTCTCTAGGGAGCCGCAGTGAGCTGTCAGCGGTGGCCCTCCAGCCTCCGGTCTGGCTGGACTGCTCTCCCAGTGAGCAGAGGGCCCCTTGGTGCATATGCCGCCTTATTTCATGCTCATCCCAAGCCCCAGAAAACAGAGGGAAACAAGCTCAGCTGGGTTTTCTCAGCCAGAACATGCTGGTGTCTGGGACCCTGCTCCCTCCTCACTGAGGCCCTGACCCCACAGGCACCCACTCCGGGCCCCCATCCCCAAGGTTGCTCTGGCCTGGGTCCCCAGATGTTCTGCCCGAGAAGAACCCCACACAGTGCAGTCCCCGCCCAAGGGCACGTCCACTCAGATGGCTGGGTAGAAGCAAACACAACCCCTGGGAGCTGCTGTCTGTTTGGAGCCACGTATGAGCTTCCAGAGTGCTGGTGGAAATGCCTGGCAGAGCCCGTCAGCGGGAGCCCAGGTCTGCGAGCCTGCCATGTGAGGAAGCCATGAGGACCCAGCCTGGGCTCTGCTGGGGGCCGGCCCCGCACTTCTTATCCTGGGCACACAGCGTGGTTGTGCTCTCTGACCAGTCAACGCACAAAGAGGAGACAGCGGTCCTCTTGGTCTCAGCTCCGGGGAGGGTTGGGGTGCCTCAGGCAGCCCTCGGCTCAGAACCTCCATCCTCAACTCTCCACTTCGCCCGCCACCCTCTGCAAACTCCATGGGCCAGAACCGTCCCCACCCTTGAGTAGAAGACCCTCCCAGCCCCCGAAGTCCATCGTCTTCTCTCCTTGCTTTATGTTCTCCACCTGACATTTTAGAGGCTTGCTCTCTCCTGTCAAGTGCACGAGGATTTACGTATTCCAGTTACTGCTGGACCCCAGTGTCCAGCTCGGTGCCTGACATATAACATATGTTAAATCATTCAGTCATGATTATATAAGTAAGTATTGCTGGGAGAATCCAGTCGGAGAGCCGGGGCATGTGCTCAGGGCTATTATTGACTCCTGGATTGCACAAACCTGCCATTCTGCTTTGGGGCATCTGGGAATCCCTGCCCATGGGGTCAGCCCAGCACTCCACATTTTCTCTGAGTTCCAGGACCCAACTGGCAGGGGTATCAGACTCCTTTATTCTCTGGCCCGTTGTCACGCATGTGGGCTGTCCCCAGTGGGTCCCTCAGCCACTGCGTCTAGGTTCCTGGCAGGACGACCAGCGCAGGCCCCCCTTCCTTTAGCCCCAGGACTCCCCAAGGTGCTTGCTGAGTCTAGGGTCCTGCTGAGACCACCAGGGCAGCCCCCTTTTCTAACCCTCAGCCTCCCTGAGGTCTTTGCTTACTTTCCTGCCTCTGCTGTTAATTGAGCTGATCTGTTATCAAACTTCAAAAGGCAGGAGGCGCCATCCCTCCCTCCTGGGGGGCCTGGGCCTGACTCAGATTTCCCCAGCCTCTGCCTTGCATCTTTGCTTAATTGAAGTATGATTTGCATAAAGTAAAAACATACAGATCTGAAACTTTCAGCTGGATGAGTTTGGACACATCCCTACACCTATGTAGCTTCCACTCCGGTCAAGACCTCCCACCACCCGCCCCTCCTGTTCATATCAGCAGAGCCCAGTTAGGCTCATTCTAGAATGTCACACCCATGGGGTCCACTGGAGGTGTTCTGAGTTTCAGTAGTCCCTTTTATTGCTGAGCAGTGCTCTGTTGTACGTGTGTACCCCGATTTGTCCATTCACATTGGGGTGATTTCTAGTTTTTTTTTTTTAATTGATTTTTAGTTTTTAGTTTGTTTTGCTTTACAATACTGTATTCGTTTTGCTATACATTGACATGAATCAGCCACGAGTGTACATGAACTCCCAATCCCGACCCCCACCTCCCCCCTCCCGCCCCACACCTTCTCTCTGGATTATCCCCGTGCATCAGTCCCAAGCATCCTGCATCCTGCATCAAACCTAGACTGGCGATTCGTTTCACTTATGATATCATACATGTTACATTGCCACTCTGCCAACTCATCCCACCCTGATTTCTAGTTTTTGCTGATTATGAATACAGCTGTTATAAGCTTTATTATAATTTGAGAGGACAGAGGACTTCATTTCTGTTGGGTAAATGGGAGAAAAATGGCTGGTTCAGAAATCAAATGACGATACTGAGGTGTGTTCCCAAGGACTGTGTCATTTCCTGCTTCCCCTGGGAACATGTGACTCCCAGTGTGTCCATCTTCCTGACAGCAACCATGTCAGTGAGTGTGAAGCCGAATCTCCTGGTGGTTTAAATTTCTGTTTCCATGATGACCCATGGGGCTTCCTAGGTGGCACTAGTGATAAAGAACCTGCCTGCCAGTGCAGGAAGCCTAAAAGATGTGGGTTTGATCACCGGGTCAGGGAGATCCCTTGGAGAAGGGTGTGGCAACCCACCCCAGTAGTCTTGCCTGGGAAACACCATGGACAGAGGAGCCTGCGGGGCTATAGTTCATGGGATCACAAAGAGTTGAACACGACTGAGCACGCATGCACCATGATTGATTGGACTGAGCATCTTCTCAGGTGTGTGGTTTCTTTTGTGAAGTATCTGTTCACGTCTTTTGCCCATTTATAAGCAGTGGATTGTTTATTGTGTACTATTTTATTTTTCAGAGGGTGAAATTTGTGTTTTGTTGGGGTACAACTGATGTGTAACATTATATCGGTGCCCAGGTTTGGGCACCCACAGAATGAGTCAATGTTCTGGCAGGCTCGCTGGCATCCAGTCACCATCCAGATTCTCATCGTCTTATCATTGAGGTGTGGCCGGTTTCCCAGCAGATCCCTGTGTTGCTGACACTTTTCTCTGGTTGTGTCTTTTCCTAAGTGTCCCCTGTCTGCTTCTGCAGCCTTGTCTGCCATACTACACGGTTCCAGGGTTACATGTGGTGTCCATTTGATCCTTGCTCATGGCCAGGCTGTGGGAGGAAGTCTCTGACCATGCAGCATCCCCACTCTGCCTCTCCAGGAAGCACAGTCATAGCTCTAAGCCCCTAACTTGGGGAAAAAACAGGGTGCTGGGTAAAGGAGCCCTGAGGATCAGGAGATGTGGTGGCCTTCCGTTGTCCCAGCAGCCCAGCAGCCCAGCCGTCAGGACTGACCCAGTTCCCTCACCTCATCTAATGAGAACCTGATTTTTGAGTACATGCCGTCATAACTGATAAATGCAAAGTAATTTTTAAATCCCAGAATTCATAGTGACTCAGGTGATTATGAACGTTCTGCGAAGGAAGCAACTCCCATTATGTGTGGGGGACAGAGCTGGAGTTAGTGTTAGTGGTTAATTCACAGTCTCAACTTGTGAGTGTCAAATGCACCCCTCCCCATCCCACAGGTTAAAGTTCAGGGAGTGGTCACGTCCCAGGGACCCTGTTTCCTGAGCCCGCCCCTCCGTCATCAGGGCCCGGGACACCCAGCCCGCTGTGCCCTCACAGGAGGAAGGGCCACGGGGGCCTGGCGCTGGGCCTCGTCCTGCTGCCTTGGAGGACGGGGCAGAGTTCCGCACACAGGCCCTCGGGGCCAAGTGATGAGGAAAAAATGGGCTTCAGCCCCTCCTCCCTGGCTCGGACCCCCTCTTGGAGGTGTGAGGCCGCCTCCAGGCCCTTTCAACCAGGTGCTGGAGGTGGCGCTCCCCCAGGGTCTCTGGCACCCTCTGTACACGGGTCAGGCACAGTCTTGGCGCACCAGTGAACCTGCCCCAGTGTCTGCACCACATAGTCATCACCCAGGGCGACACAAAGGCCCCACAACCCCACTCAGCCAACCCTACTCAGCCGGAGGCTCTGAACCACTTGGGATGGGACCACCACGGCTGGAGAAGGCAGACCCCAGCCATGAGCAGCCCTCAGGCCGTTACCCACACTGCCCTCTCTGGGGTGATTAGCTCAGGCCTTCCCGGCAGCGGAAGCCTCTGATGGGGCCGGGGGGCTGCGGGGGAGGGTGCTGGCAGCCTCCGAGTTTGTGGGCCTCGGGGCGACCACCTGTGCAGACGGAGCCCCCCCAGCTCACCACCCACGCTGTCCTGCCCCTCCTCCTCTGCAGCCACTTCCACCTGCCAGGGCCATGCTGCCCCCACCCGTGTGCCAACCGGAGAGCCGCCACCCACCCTGGGGCTGCCACCTCCCCACCTCCCGCCCCCGACACTGTGCATGTGAGACCTGGAGGTTTTCCAGCTGTACTTGTACATCCCCAGGGGCCAGAGGGGTGGGAAGCGAGCCACCCACTCCCTGGCTTTTGATCCTGCCTCCAATTACAGGTGGAGACTCCCAGTGCTTCCTGGCCCCCTCAGCGCCTGCCCTGAACCTGGGTCTTCCTTTCCCTTCCCAGGTGCCCAGGTCTCGTGACACCAGAACGCGGGACCACCACACACACACGCCTCAGTCACAGTTGCCCCTCAGGAACACCTCCTTGTGTGCAGGGAGCACTCCCGGGCGATCTTGCCCAATAAGGAGGCAGAAAGTTGGCTGGGGAACAAACGCGCAAATGTTCCTGCCGGCAGCTGAGTACACACATGGGCACGTGTGCCCTACACATGCACTGTAAACCCCTGGCTTGCTGTCATAAAAGAAGATGATTTTCTTTCTTATGACAAATCACATCTAGGTAGTGACTTGACTTAGGCAGGCTGGCTGAAAGGGGTAACTGCTAGTAACTGAAAAGCTAGTTTAGTGTCTTTAAGAAATAGAATTTTTTTTCTCTCACCAAATACTAAGCTGAGGCTTTGTTTCAGGCATTCAGCAGTAACTGTTAATAGCAATTTTGTTGGTCTCATTCTCATGCCCATTGCTATATGGCTACAGATTGGCTGCCCCTGCTCCAGCCATTACATCCATTCAAGGTGGGTAGGTTTGGTTTCTAACTGTACCCACTGGGCTCCTAAGAAAAGAGAAACATATGTTCTAAGTGACAAGCATTGTCTCACTTAATTCTATGGCAATTCTATATGTGGGTGCTAATGTTATTACCATTTTAAGTCTGAAGAAACTGAAATTTAGAGAGACTACGGGCTGGTAAATGGCAGAGTTGGAAATGAGTTTCAGCAAACGCAGGGAGATAGTGAGGACGTGGAAGCCTGGCATGCTGCAGGCCTTGGTGTCCCAAAGAGTCGAACATGACTTAGTGACTGAACAGGAGCAACAAACGGCAGAGTGTGGACCAGAGCCCACTCATCTCGATACAGCCTTTTCCTTCCACACGGTCGAGTTAGGTTTCCTCCAGTGGAAATACACAGCAAGTATTTCAGAAGCTCTTTAAAAACTAAAATCTCCTGGTGGCTGGAGGAAGGAGTGGGAAGGAGGTGAGTGAGTGTGGAGCATGACCCGAACCCTGGGGTGGAGGGATGGAGCCTCTACCCATGTCTTGACTGGATAGCCCTGTGTCTCCAGCTGGAAGGCATCCTGCCTCCCCACCTTCCCCCAGTGAGCTCTTGTTTCCGGGAAACAGTCTGTCTACTCAGCCACGTTGTCCCAGTCTATCCAGCCACACCTGGAGGTGGAAGCTCTTTACAGCAGCAGATGAAGGGACAGCTGAGGCTGAGGGGGTCAGTGCTTGGTTAGTTCTCTAAACATTTGTTCAGTCTCTCAGTCATGTCCGACTCTTTGCGACCCCATGGACTGCAGCGCCAGGCTTCCCTGTCCTTCACCATCTCCCAGAGCTTGCTCAGACTCAAGTCCATTGATTCGGTGATGGACCATCCTCTGCTGCCCCCTTCTCCTGCTGCATTCAATCCTCCCAGCATCAAGGTCTTTTCCAATGAGTCGAATCTTCACATCAGGTGGGCAAAGTAATGGAGCTTCAGCTGCAGCATTGGTCCCTCCAATGAATATTCAGGACTGATTACCTTTAATATTGACTGATTTGATCTCCTTGCAGTCCAAGGGACTCCAAGAGTCTTCTGCAACATCACAGTTAAAAGCATCAATTCTTTGGTGCTCAACTTTCTTTATGGTCCAACTCTCACATCCATACATGACTACTGGGAAAACCGTAGTTTTGACTCACGGACCTTTGTCAGCAAAGTAATGTCTCTACTTTTTAATACTGTGTCTAGGTTTGTCATAGCTTTTCTGCCAAGGAGTAAGCGTCTTTTAATTTCATGGCTACAGTCACCATCTGCAGTGATTTTGGAGCCCAAGAAAATAAAGTCTGTCACTGTTTCCCCATCTATTTGCCATTAAGTGATGGGACCGGATGTTATGATCTTAGAGGCAGAAATTATGGAAATCTATGGAGAAGGAAATGGCAACCCACTCCGGTGCTCTTGCCTGGAGAATCCCGGGGACGGGGGAGCCTGGTGGGCGGCCGTCTATGGGGTCGCACAGAGTCGGACACGACTGAAGTGACTTAGTAGTAGTAGTAGTAGTATGACCTCTGGAGTGAGTCCATTTCCAGCAAAATTCTGGCATGGATTTTTAAATAGGTTTAACTTGAGCCAAAATCAACTGGCTTTCTCAGAATAGCTGTCTGGGGTGTAAGACTTCTGTAGGGGTGCATTTGATGGATGGATGAACCCAGAGAGCCAGGGTTGCTCCCGTGGAAGCTTTCTATCGATCCAGTTCTGCTGAACACTTTTTAATCAATAATTTCAGGGAAGATGTAGACAGGATGCCTTAGAAATTAACAAGAACACAAACCTGGGAGGGCTAGCTTATAAGCAGGATACAAAGTAAAATTTCAAAAGACTTGAAAGACAGGCGCCTTGGGGCTTAAATAAATTAAAAGGGAATCTGATAGGATTTATGTACTGTCTATAACTTAGGTTTAAAGACTGAGCAGATATGCGCGGGCCCAGGGCTCCTGGTCCCTCATGAGGTGGAGGGCAGAGAGCAGGGTCAACCACAGACCACGGAGCAAAGGCGGTTCCCGAAGTCTGACACAGCCGCAGAGATAGGAGGCATCCCCAGTGGAGTCTGTCCTCTGTCTGCGAGCTGTGGCAAGTCTCCAGTGTTCCAGCTCCTGGTCTGATGGGGTTCCGCATTCACTCTTGCTAGTCACCCTTTCTGGATTGCATATCCACTGGCTTCTGTAGACCTTTGACTATCTCCAGAGCCCCAACTAAGTCAACCCTGAGTTTTTGCTCCTGTTTTCATGCAGAAGCATGAAAAATCATGAAACATCATTGGGTTTGCCTTCATCCCCAACCCCTGGTCTACCCATCCCGGTCATGTCACTGCAGCCCCAGGCATCAGGACCAGCTGGAAGTGACCGAGCTGCTGAAGGCCAGACACCTGTGGTCCTTGGCCTGAAAAGGAGTCGGGGCTGCTGGGGGTCCAGTGGCTATTTTAAAATCATGAGGCTCTGACACTGCATGGCTACAAAGAGAAGCATAAGGAGTTGGTGGGAAGTGGCGGAGACCCAGGGCCTTGAGAGGGGAAGTGCTACCTGCTCTCAGGTGGGGGGGGTGAGGGGCAAGGTTGCGTGCTGCCGTTGAGGGAGCTGCTGTCTGACATTGTGGTTTTTCCTGCCCCCAGCTGCCCTGGGGAAGGCCTGGGTCCCGGGTGTCCCACCCCTGCCCCACTCATCCTCCTCTCTGCCCCGCCTTCCCCCTCGTGATGCTGTGATGGGAGTCTGGGCTGGGAACTGTGGCCAGGACTCCAAGATGAATGAGGAGGTGACTCTGGGATAAGCCTTAAAGGAAGGAGGGTCAGTGGGTGACGAGGGGAGCCCTGCCCCTCTGTCTGGAGCCCAGTGTCGCCCTCAGGACCGTGGCCACGTCTAGGGACGCTGGGTCATTGCTGCTGCCGGCACATGATGGGTGGGGGGCAGGAGTGCCCAGGAGGGTCCCCAAGTGTTAGCTGCAGAGGCAGGTGTACACGTGGAGAATGAGTGTGGTCACTGTTGTGTCTCCAGCACCCAGAACAGGAGTCAGTACAAGAGATGCTCTGTGAATGTTGAACAAGCAGGTTCTGGCACATACACAGCACTTGGTAAATATTCACATGTTATTTCTGATGGGTTCATGGAATTTCCAAGCCTAAGGCTTTCCAAATGGCCTCTGCTTGTCTCCTGGGTGATGTGGCCAAGTGGACAGGTGCTGGACTGGCTGGACTCAGCTTAGCTGCAGGAGCTATGTGTCTCTGGGCCAGTCCTTCGCCTCTCTGGGATTTTATTCCCTCAGCCACTAGGTGGAATCAAATTTGCTTTTCTCTTTAATCTGTCAGATTATGGGATGAGCAAATACGATCCTGTGTCAAAATGCTGTCAGCAACAAATACTTTTAAATTACTGCCTTTATGAGGTGCCTTCTGCTAGGCGGAAATCTCACTAATGTCACCACAGTGGACACCCACAGTGGTCGGGGCCTTTTCCCTATAACTCAGACAGCCCCCTTTAGACAGGCATTTTGAGAGGAGACGCAGAAGGCCCTTAAGACACATTGCAGGTTTTTCTCTCATCAGTGTTTGCATTTAAAATTCAGGCAATATGCTCAGGATAGTGCTAATGAATTTTCTATCTTGAGTAGTTTTTCTCAGACAGACACAAAACAAAGTAATCAAAGAAAAATCCAATGGAACAGATGAAAAACATGCAAGGTGGGGACTGTGATTCCAGAGCCTGGACCTCTAGCTGGCCCCACAGCTGCCTTGAGCTGAGGACCCTGGTGTTTCATTTGGACACGTGTCACATGGAGGGATCACGTTTCTTCTGAACAAAACATCAAAGGACACGGCCAAGTTGCCAGCACACAGTGATCTGCAAACACGTGCCCAAGGGAGTAGGGGCCCCCTCCCTCAGGGACTGGGACCCGTGGAGTGCGGTGCTTGTTGGCCGTGAACCTAGGCAATGACAGCTGCGTGAGACTGTGGTAAGACCTATGACATCAAAGTCGGGGCAGTGTGCTCATGCGAGAGCCAGGGTCTCAGCCCCACCCTCTGCTTAGGGGGATTAAACCTGAAACAGCCTTGGAAACGTGGTGAATGTAAATATTACCCGCCTGGCAACACCATTCACATCTTCACTTCTGCTTCTGGGAGTCATATTCTTTCCTGAGGCACTAGTTCATTCATTCGCCCAACAGCTATTTATTAGATTCTTACTACTGCTGGGCAGAGTCTGACACAACTGAGCAACTTAGCATGCATGCATGCAAGCTGCTGCACGGTACTCTGAGTCCCCACAATCTTGTGGAAAACCAGACAAGTAACAAGTAAGTGGTATAACTTCAGAGGGTCATAGTGTTTATATTTTAAAATGTCCATACTGTCTAAAGCAACATACAGATTCAAGGCTGTCTCTATAAAAACTCCAATGATGTATTTCAATGAAATAGAAAAACAATCCTAAAAGATCAGGAAAGAACTCAAATAGCCAAATCAATCTTGAGAAAGAACAAATCTGGAGGCATCACACACCATGATTTCAAACTATACGACAAAGCTATCGTAATAAAAAACAATACGGTGCTGGCATAAAAACAGGCACATAGATGAATGGAACAGAATAGTGAGCCTGGAAATAAACCCACACATATATGGTCACTTAATCTATGATAAAGAAGGCAAGAATATACAACGGAGAAAGAACATTCTTATCAATAAGTGGTGTTAGAAATTTGCTACTTGCAAAGAGGAGAAACTGGACATTGTCTGACCTCACAACAAAATTAGCTCAAAATTGATCAGTCTTGAACATAAGCCATGAAGCCATAAGACACCTAGAAGGAAACACAGGCAGTAAAGTCTTTGACATCAGTCTTGCTGATGACTTTTTAAACTTAACATCAAAAGAATAGGCAACAAATAAACATAAACAAGTGGGAATACACCCAACTAAAAATCTTCTTGGAGAAGGCAATGGCACCCCACTCCAGTACTCTTTCCTGGAAAATCCCATGGATGGAGGAACCTGGGGAGCTGCAGTCCATGGGGTCGTGAAGAGTCGGACACAACTGAGCGACTTCACTTTCACTTTTCACTTTCATGCATTGGAGAAGGAAATGGCAACCCACTCCAGTGTTCTTGCCTTTAGAATCCCAGGGACGGGGGAGCCTGGTGGGCTGCTGTCTATGGGGTCGCAGAGTCGGACACGACTGAAGCAATTTAGCAGCAGCAAAAATCTTCTGCACAGCAAAGGAAACCACCACCAAATGAAGAAGCAACCAACCTAAATGAAGAAAAATACAAATAAACAGGCAGAGTGTCAAGATAGACATTTTTCCAAAGAAGATGTACAGCCAACAGGCACACGGAAGGAGGTTCAACATCACAGGGCCTGATCACCAGGGAAATGCAAGTCCAAACCACAGTGAGATATTACCTCACAGCTGTCAGGACAGCCATCACCAACAAGACAAGAAATAACAAATGCTGTCGAGGATGCAGAGAAAAGGGAGCCCCCTACACTTGGCAGGGATATGACTTAGTGCAGCCACTATGAAAAAAGGTATGGAGGTCCCTCCAAAAATTAAAAACAGAACTTCCGTATGATCCAGCATTTCTACTTCTAGGCATTTATCTGAAGAAAACAAAAAATACTCACTTGAAAAAATACATGTATCTCCCTCCCCCTCAATGTTCATTGTAGCACTATTTATAATAGTGAGGACATGGAAGCAACCTAAGCGCCCACCAAGGGATAATGAATAAAGTAACTATGGTAGCTGTACATAAAATGCAGGGTTATTCAGCCATGAAAAGGAGGAAGTTCTGCTGTTTGTGACAACTTGGATGGCTCTAGGGATGTTACGCTAAGAGAAATGTCAGGGCCCTTGTGCAGTAGACAGTTGAGTCTCACAGCAAAGGTACTGCACACTCATGATCTTCAGAAACATTGAGTATCATCATTTTTGTACTGGTCTTATGCTCTGGACAGCCTTAAACCATTGCATAATGGCCACAAAGCAGAGCTCTGTAGCCCTTCAGAGGTCAAGTTCCTGGTACAGCTGCCCAGGAAGTCACCTTGTTCCACAGGTGGCTTCTTCTGTCGCCTCTCAAAGACCACCCCACCCCCTTGTCCTTCTTCGAAGGGAAAATCTACAGTGAAAGGAACACAAAGAGAAAATGAACCAGCCAGTTGCCAGCATGTCCTTACTTCTCAGGAATTCTACCTTCAGGTTCATGACAACCAAATTCATACGTTAAAAAGATCCAGCAAGTCTCTATTTTGGTGAAAGGGGAAATTTGGAGACTGCAGAATTACGATTTCCACATGAAAAAGGCACCTGCCACTCATACATTTTCTGAAAGCTGCCATGAATCTCTCAGGAAATCAAGAGGCTCATGTTCCCGCTGTGGGTGAGGACGTCATGAGTGTGAACGAACAGAGGAAGCCGAACTCCTCGTCCCTCACCTTCCTGAAGTTTCTACAAACTGGCCCGAGACATTGAGGTTGGCCATGGCCCTGTTGTCCTTGTCGGCTTCTAAGAGGCTGCGGGTTCTCATCTCTGTCCCTCGCAGGGGTGAGGGGTGAGGGCTGAGGGGGATGACCTAGATGTTGTCAGAGTCTTGCCAGGGATGTTTAAGATCAGAATGAGCTGAGGCCTGTGAAACCATGAAGACGAACACAAGAGGGCTTTCCTAAGACTTGAGGACAGGAGAAGGGCCCGCGGCTTGTCCTCAGAAGAGGACCATTTGGCACAGAAGGACCCTTCTCATGGATTTTGTTGGCTTCTTTATGTAGGATCGAGGTCTCTAAGTGATGAAGAAAGAAGGGACCCTGGTATGAGGAAGCTGGGGCCCAGGGCAGCAGAGACGGCAGCTGCGAGCTGGGCACCTCTGGGGCTACGGCAATTCCAGCCCAGTATCATGACGCCTGGACCAGAGCCGGCCCTCCTTGTGCCCACCTGGGGGCTTGTTAAACAGTAGGTCAGGTAAATCCCTCGAAATAAGAAGAGAATCTGCAAAACAGAGGCAAAGAGAATGCCCTGAATTTTAACCAGAGGAAGAGGTGAGTTTAGGGAATTTCCCCACGTTTCCTGCCAGACAGGAGCTCAGTCTTGCCCTCAGAACCATGATAGTATCTTCCTCACTGACAGCGTCCCTCAGGGGCACCTGACCACAAGGAATTGACTGCACATGCGTTGGAGGTGGGGGGCAGGGAGGCGGCTGCTCCACCCTGAGCTCCGCCAATTACCATGGTCGACATCACTTCGATGAAGATGTAAAAGAGCGCACACTGGGCAGTTCATCCCTATATTTATGTGGTTGCTAAGCACGACACAACGTTCAAAAGATGAAGATATGGAAGCAGAAAGGGCGTCCAGCCAAAGCATGCACCCCAGCAACCACCACCTCCCCACACAACCCTGCAGAGAGGGCGCAGAGAGGCCTGAGGAGAGGCTATGGTGTGGAGCTCTGACTCTGAGGATCTGATTTAATTCAGGACCTTGATGGCTTCTTGAAATGGCATTTGTGTCTAACTGCAGGTCACCCAGGTAAGTGCAGGCAGGCAATGGCTCCCAGGCAGGCAGACAGGAAATCCAGGAGTGAATGGCCTTCCTGCAACCTGTTTGGTTTGTGTTGCAGATTTAATTAAATTGCTTCCTTCAAATGCAGCCCACTGCTGATTAATAAAAGTATGTTTTCTATTTACACGAGTGTGGATTCTTACCTTCCCATTGTACTTTACAGGCAAATGAAGACTTCATAGAGTGGGTGCAAATTATATTTAACTCGTATCAATAGATTAGAGATTCGTTTCGGCTAATCCTGATGCAATTAGGTGAACTTAAAAGGATATAGAATCAATTTTCTTTTCCTGAAGACAGTAGTCTTGGAATGAATTAAAAATTTTTCTGTGGTCCTTCTGTTCTCATCATCATAAAAAAGAACTTTTGATCTTTAATTCTGCCACCACATACTCGGAGAATTGAGCAAAGAGTTCCATAGCCCCCCTTTCCTTGGCTCTGTGCTGAAAGTTCTTTACAAAAGGCCCTGAACGTAGTACTTCTCTGCTCCTGAGGATCCCAGGATGGTCCTTGCACTGTCACCCTTTTTTGTCTCGTTTGCAACAACCGGCCAGACTGTTGTCTGGAAGGCAGAACTCTGATGCACAGGGCATTTCTGTACAACAGGCAGAAGGTGGATGATAAATGAAGGCTTATGGGGATGGTTGTCCTTCTAGAGTGTCTGGAAGCAGGGTTCATCACTTCCTTCAGGAAGTAGCACTGGCTCTGTGTGGGTGGGTAGTGGACCAGCACGCTGGGAGTTACAACAGGCCTGACTGACCCTGAACGCCTGACACGGGCAGCTGGCATTTGTCAGAGTTCTGGGTGTCCATGTCCCAGTCCTTTGGCCCCTAGAGATGCTTGAGTGCTTGAGGGATTCTTCCCACGCTGTGTTTAGACCCCGACCCACAGAATAATTCCTGGGACTGAGACTAACTCTGCCAATCCGGCATCAGCAGCGTGTAGAACGTGTGTTGCTAGAATCACAGGCTTGGTGCTGTGGGCACCTGCAGGATAACTGGCTAATAGTGGCCAGAACAGGGTTCCCTCCATCTGTGATCTGCTGGTCATTGTGGACTGGTGGTCACTGGAAGGCTGGCATGGGATGGTCTTGGGAGGCAGCTATCCACACCTTCCTGCATCAGGTGAGATCAGGAACAGTTCATGCAGGAGGATGGGAGCAGAGGTGTGTGTGCGCTAAGTTGTTGAGTCACATGTGACTCTGTGTAACCCCATGGGCTGTAGCCTACCAGGCTCCTCTATCCATGGGATTGTCCCAGCAAGAATGCTGGATTGGGTTGCCATGCCCTCCTCTGGGGGGATCTTCCCTATCCAGGGATCAAACCTGTGCCTCTCATGTCTCCTGCTTTGGCAGGTTCTTTACCACCTGGAAAGCCTGGAGCAGAGATGATGTGAGTCATTAAGGCCCAGTCCTCCAGCTGCAGGGGCCTCTGAACCCCGAGCAGGCCAGGCAGCACCATGCAGGGTGTGGGTCCCACACCATTACCCCTACCACCGGGGACGCTACCCTCCACATGAGTCAGAAGCGGACCTGCACTGTGTCCACGCACAGAACACGTGGTGTTCGTTTGATGCAGAAACCATCAGTACCCTAATAAAAGTGCACATGGTGACTCTGTTCCTGCTTGAATATTTTCATGTTGAGCTGAGAGACTTCCTGCTTTGTGGGCAGCCCACTCTGTTTCTGAGTTAACAGACCACCATTCCTCATCATGATCGAAATCCTGCCTCCCTCTACCTGCCACGTGGTGGCTCGTTTTCTACACGTGGTCTGTACTTTCAGAGGTTTATGGGGTTTTTTTTTTTTTAATTATTTTGATTTATTTTTGGCTGTGCCGGGTCTTTGTTGCTGTGCAGGCTTTACTTTAGTTGCAGAGAGTGGGGGCTGCTCTCTAGTTGTGGCGCACAGGCTTCTCACTGCAGCGGCTTCTCTTGTGCTAGAGCACAGGCTCAGTAGTTGTGGCCCTCGGGCTCAGCTGCTCCTCGGCATGTAGGATCTTCCTGGATCAGGGATCGAACCTGAATCTCCTGCATTGGCAGGCGGATTCTTTACCACTGAGCCACCAGGGAAGTCCTCAAAGGTTTATGTTTTATTGATAACTGAAATCCAACTTTAGTGTGGGAATTTAACGGCTGGAAGTGATATGACACACCCATTCCACCACTGAATATTTGAATATCAGGATGCAACCAGAGCAGGCTCTGACTGACCCAGAGAGAAAGCTCACTGGCTCTGTTCACACTTTCTCCAGCAGCTCAGGGCCTGCATCTAGAAGGAGGGTGCAAACCCACTGAGCTGGGAGATGCTGTTCTCCCAGGAAAATCGACATTTCCATCATAAGTTCTGACACCTCAATCCTGCCCCTCATCTGGAGAGGGCCTGCATGTCTGCAGCTCTTCACACCAACGAGCTCCTGGGCCCACTGCTGGGTGAGCAGGGGCAGAGAGGGGCCTGTGTGACTTCTGAGGAGCTACACCGCCCATGCCCCGCTCACTCCCAGGGACTGGTCACCATGGACCACACTGTAGGCCAGGCACGTGGGCCTCATGGCTGAGCCAGGAAGAGACGTTGGCTCATTTAGCCCAAGGGACAGATATGTGAGCAAGATAAATGGTGTCCTGGTTTCAAGCCTCTAAGTTTGGGCTGTTTTCTGCATGGCACAGACACCGGGCCACACGCTGTGATGCCCCAGGGCAGCCTCCATAGATGGTGAAGTCCATCCCAGGCCTACCAGGAGGCCTCTTAGCAGAAAACAAATCAAAGCCTGGGTTTCAAGTGTTCCTAGTCCGCGTCAGCGTCCACACTCATTCCTTGCTGCCTAGGGAAAAGGATGCAGGCACCCTGCACGGGAAGCTGGAGGGACTTCACAGTATCACTGAAGAGGATAGTGTGGACGGAGGCCCAAGGCCTGGCCCCTGAGCTGCAGGAGCGGGCATGGGGCTGGAGGAGGGACATCCTGACGTGGCGTCAGTGAGTCTGTCTGAGTCCCCGCTGCTTTTGGGGAACTTTTTGGGGAAGCCTCGTCCCAAGCACACATGAGGCTGTGACCCCATTTTCGCAGAAGGGTCCCCAATCCCTCCTCCCTCCATGAGCGAGCAGTATGTCCTGTCCACAGAGGCACATACAGGCCTTCAACATGCTTTTTACCCAGAAGGTCCACGTGTTTCACCGCAGCTCAGATTAGAAAGTGTGTTGCCAGAGCCACACAATCCTAATCTTTCCTCGGAAGGAGGCGAACATTATCTTTCCTGAGAAAAGGCTCCATTTTTCTTCTTTGTGAGATTGATTCTTCTACATTAGCACTATGTCTTTCATAAGCATTTCACATTTTTCTAGAAAACACATCAGTATCATTTATAATTGACAGCCTCCCCTTGGGTGATCTAAGACGTACTTCTGCCAAGACATGGATTCAGATATTAAATATTAGTCAATGTCAATTATGCTGTGATTATTCAGGAAGATTTTCTTTATATTCAATTTTCATTCATTTCACCTATGACTGTAATTTAAACTGGGAGTTTCTTTATCGGGTTAAACGTGTCCCTGTGCTTTAGCTGATGGCGCACAGCTTCAAGTATCTTCTGAGATCTGGGGCCAGACTGAAATAAAGTGTGATGTCTCCAGATTGCAGGAGAATCTATTATAATTCTTTTGAAGGCTGTGAACAAAACACAGGCAATGGCAGGATTATTTTTAATCCCCGAAAGCACTTGCAATATTTCTGTCCCAGTGCTATGGAAACTGCTGGCAGGGAGAAGCCCCGCCTGTGAGCCGTGGTCCTTCCTGCTGAGCGGAGGCAATTCTGACTTGTTATTTAACTGAATGGCCTGCTCCGTCAGTTTGAGCAAATTCACATTCAGATAATCACTCAAGGCCCTACTGGATCAAATTGAGGGAAGCCCAGAGTCTGATTTGGACCCCTCTCTGTGTCACCCATGAATCCCCACCCCGAGGGGCAGGCTCCCTTTCCACGGCAGTCATCTGGCAGGACTCAGCCTGCCTGGGTTCTGGCGTCACCCACCCTCTCTTACACCTGGCACAGCGGGGAAGACCCTGAGATATTCTGAGGCCAGTCCCTACCCACAGCCACCTTCAGGCAGCGAGGTTCCCGGGGGCACCTCCTGGAATCATCCAGACACTCGGGTCGTGGTCCCCAGATGTTAGGCCAGGCAGGGAGGGGCAGTCTTCTAGCCTCAGCCACATGCTTACTGGGTCGGCTATCCACGAGCACCAAGACCTGAGCCTCAGACCAATGCTTCTTGTAGGGTAACCTCTCCGTCCACCAGCCTTCAGTCTGAAAGTATCCTGGCAAGGGGTTGAGAGGACTGGAAACCAACTCAGCCTTTCACTCAATGTCCCCAGAGATTTGGGGGAAGCGGCTCCTGTCAGGTCAGAGTCGCCCCAGCAGGGATGGCTCCCTCTCACCTGCCTGTAGCTCAGGTGTCTCTTCCCCGCAGAGACGCCCCAGCCTCCCTCCACGGCCCTTGGGGTGGCTCCTCTGCTTTAAGCAGCTCACATTCTGCCCAGCCAGGTGTCCAGGTGTCCCAAGGTAAGGAAGCAAACGTGGGTTTCTGCAGAGCAAGGATGCATCCTGACTTGGACTAATGATATTTACATTGAAACTACGTGGAGCCACTGCCTCAGACATAAACACCAGCACATGTCCTGTGAGCCCAAGACGGATGCTCTGTCATCCCCTCTGTGTCATTTGCGAAGCACTCCTCACACCTGTAAGCATTTTGCCACCTGCAGATGCACTGTGTTGCAGTGACTGAGAGTACCCCCTGCCACAGGCTCCCTGGCCTCATCCTCATCCTCTGAGCAGAAGGCAGAAGATTCTTCCCTTCCAGATCCAAAGAAGGAACGCAGCTTCCTCTTCTCACCCGCGGCCTCATCCATCACCTCCAGGAAAATCTCTCCCAGACCTGCATGCCAGGCTCTGATTTCCCTCCAGAGTTCTGTTCATATCACTGTGCCTCCGGGGCTGCCAGTACTTCAGACTCATGCCCAAAATAAGACCTGCTATCTGGCCTCTTATCTCAGCCCCTGTGCTCTGCTGAGGGTCTTGATGGTGCCTCCCACCCCTTCCCTTGTTCCTCCTTGGCCAGTGGAGGTATGTGTGCACAGCACCTGCTTGCTTGTGGGGAGGATGTGAGCTTCAATCCAGACGTGCAGGAAAGGGAGACAGAGTCTCTGTGCTGCATGGGAGAGAGGATAAGGCCAAGGGAGGAGCAAGTATCCAGGGAAATGGGGGCTGAAGGTTATAGGCTGCCCACCCTTCACCTGGCATTCAGCATTTGCTTTGGTTTCAGTTTCCCCAGAAGCAGGTCCTCAGGGCAGGTTTGGGGGCATGTGGCTTATTTGAGAGGGGAGCCCAGGAAGCTATAGCAGAAGGATACAAACAGAGTAGTCAGCCAATAAAGAGTTCCCTGGCCAGTAAAGCTCCATGCCTTGGGGCACTCAGGCATCATACAGTATCATCTCTCCCAGGGCCAAGAAAACTGTCCTGCCATCCAAGATCATGCCTGGCTTTGCAGCCTCTGCCCCTGCCCAGCGCAGAGAGCCTGGTGCTAGGCTTGGTTCAGGTGTTGGGGGGAGAGTGACCTCAGGACCCAACAGCCCCCACCACACCTGCACTGTGTCTCTGAGGGCCCCATCAAGCAGTAAGGCAGGTGGTCTTGCCTCCGTAGCAATGGACAGCTGTGAAGAACCCAGGCAACCTGCATGGAATGTGATCTGGCTGTGGAGGCGGGGGCACCAGGGATGGTGCGACTGTGTGGCTCCCCAGGCTTCCTGGGGTCAGCCCGGCTCACATCTGCATCCCCTACCACGCTCTCCAGCAGGGGCCCACCTTCTCAGGCCCCTCTGCTCTCTCCCTGCCCCTCCATGGACCTGTCTCAGGGCTCCCAGGTGCTGCTTCTCCCCGCTGCCCACGGCACCGGGTGCCCATGGCTCTGCTCTCCCTCATCATCCACTGCCTGGGGCTCCTGGCTGCCTACAATCTGATACACCTCAGTGCTTGCCTTATTCATGAGCTCGAGAAGCTGGGCACATATGAAACTGACTCTAGATTTCCACCCTTTGGATGCGGGTTCTGACTCTTCCACTGAGCAGCTGTGTGACCTTCGGTGACTCGCTTGTCCTCTCTGTGCCCAGGTTTCCTCCCCTGCAAAGCAGAGGCCTCCTGTTAACTCATCTTGTGGGTTGTGTGGAGGCTGTTGCTGTATGTCCAACTGCTTCTGGCTCATCCTCCTCGCAGGCCACAGTCCTCAGCCCCGGAGCCCCTGTTGAGGCTTCTTTATTTTTACAGTGTGATGAAATATACCAGCTCACCCATTTTAGGTGTTCAATGGCATTAAGTATGTGTCTGCTGTCATTACGCTATCTCTCCCAAGTCAGATTCCTCCTTGTCCCAAGAAACCACATTCAGGGCTGCCCACCCAAGCCTTCCCAAGACCCATGCACCCTCAGGTTGGCTGGTCACCAAGCCTGACTTCCTCCTGCTCCACCATCAGCCTGTGCTCTACTAGCACACCCATTGTTCCCTGCTCTCCTGCCAATCAGGTGTCTTCTCTGCTCCTCACATTGTACCTTTGACCTTGCATATGCCCTGCTCGGGGGTCTTTTCACCTCCTTCATGAGGCTGAAGGCCTCCAGGCTGCCCTTCATGGCGACATTTCAGTGCTGACAGCAAGTTCTGAGGATGTGCTGTGAACTTTCTCTTGCTGACTCTCTGGGGCCAGGGCTGTGCCCTACATGATGAATGCATGCTCAGGTACATAGATAACAGACTGAGCGTATGACTCAGGATTGGCTGCCCAGTTGGTGCTAGTGGTAAAGAACCTACTTCACACTGTATGATACATAAGAGATGCTATCTGATCCTTGGGTCAAGAGGATCTCCAGAAGGGAATGGCAACCAGTATTCTTGCCTGGAGAATCCCATGGACAGAGGAGCCTGGTGGGCTACATACAGTCCATAGGGTCACAAAGTGTCAGAGGTGACTGAAGTGACTTAGCATGCACAAATACGCATACGATTCTGGACACTGCGAACTAAGATGCTAAGATGTGCATTCAAATCACCACTAGGCAATGACTTGGAGACCATTTTTCCATTAATTTCACAAATGTTTACTGAACACCGACTATGTGCCTGGTGTTTCCCTAGGCACTGGGGATATTCCAGTGTAAAAATATGGCTTGTCGGGAGCTTGTATCACAGTGCACTGAGATCTTTTCTATGCATTCGGTTCTGGAGACACAAAGATTTAAAAAAATCCAGCTGCAATGATTTCATAAGCATAAGCTTCATTTTCCTTGCATGCAAAAATGAGGTTAAAGTTATCTCATAGGGCCGTTTAAAGGATTAAATAAAAAGATGAACGTTTTTGGCATTGACGCCTCAACAGATATTATTTGCTCCCTGAAAAGTCAAAAAAGACACACATAGCTTCACAAACCTCAAGACAGCCTGACCAGCAGTCAGGCCCTCGCGCCTTTCTTCGGTAGCCCAGGCCTGGGCTGTGCAGGCTCGGCGGGCCAGCCCTGGACCAGGCAGTGTCGGCCTCGGCGGGGCCCAGAGCGGCCACGAGGGGGCAGCGCTCGGCAGGGAATCTGCGCCACCGGCCGCGGCCCCGCGGCCCCCGGGCCTCCGTGCGCTCTTGCGTCGCTCTGACGCGCCCGAAGGCGGGCGCCGGGAAGGAGACCGCGGCTCCCCTCGTCTGCGCCTCCGGAGGAGGGATCGAGCGCGTCCCCAAGGCGGCCGGCGCGAGACTGGGGTCCGGCGGGCAGAGGCGCAGGCTCGGACCCGTGTCGCCGGGAGGACCCCAGAGCCCTGCCCGCTCCGCCTCGCCCAGCGCCCCGCGCGCCCACCCGGCTCTGGGGCTGTCACTTCCCGCGCCGCCGGGCAGGGGACCGGCCGTCGTCGAGGAGGATGCCCGGGTGCTGGCTGCGTCCCCAGCCTGCTGGCAGGCGCTGCCCAAGGAGGCGGTCGGGATAGCGCCGCCCAAACTTTCCTTCGCTGCAGCGTCAGGCGGAAACATCCCGCTCAGAGGCTCACGGAGAGCTCAGGAGGCTCTGTCGCCAGAGGGGACAGGCCCGGGCCTGCGCTGGGGAGCGCCTTGGAGTTCCTGGGGACGCTGAAGGCGCCTTAAGAACAGCACTGGTGTCCGGCCTGCGCCCAGGCGGGGGCAGGTCCAGGGCGCGGCTGCCCCTTCCCGGCGCCCCGCAGTGACCGTGACCTCCGCGCGCTCCCCGCGCACGTGCTCGCGGCCGAGGACGAGGAGGGGTCTGGCTGCACCCGCTGGGCAGCGGCTCGCGGGGAGGCCCAGGGCGCACCGAGGCGGTGCGGGGGAGCGCGCACGCCGCGCCCCCGCCTCCCCCGGGATCGGACTGGCGGCTGAGAGCTCAGAGCCGCCGGGTGTCTTGCCCGCCCGGCGGCGCCGCTGGAACCCGTGCTGGCCGGACTCGCAGAGGAGGGACAGGTGTAGCCTGCATCTGCGGGCGCTGCGCTCCGAAGCATTGGGTGGGCTCGGCGGTCCGGAGGGGGCTTGCGGGACTCAGAGCTCTGGTCCCTGCCGCGCAGGCCGATTGGCACCCATTGGCGCTGCCAGCCTCAGGGAAGGAAGTCGCGGTGTAGCCCGGTCCCCAAGCGGCCGTCCAGGCGCGACCCTGGCTCCCACTGCCCGCGGCGGCGCCCGCAACGGCCCCGGGACCTAGAGGTGAGCGCGGTCGCCGCCGGCGCCGCCCCCATGCTGCTCGGAGCGCCCAGGCTGTGCGCATCCCGGGCGGCCGCCGCGGCGCAGAGAGAAGACGACGGCGACAGGCTGGGCGGGGACATGGACGAGTCGTCGCTGCTGGACCTGCTGGAGTGCTCCGTGTGCCTGGAACGCCTGGACACGACGGCCAAGGTGCTGCCTGCCAGCACACCTTCTGCCGCCGCTGCCTGGAGAGCATTGTGAGCTCGCGTCGCGAGCTGCGCTGCCCCGAGTGCCGCATCCTGGTGGGCTGCGGCGTGGACGAGCTGCCCGCCAACATCCTGCTGGTGCGCCTGCTGGACGGCATCCGCCAGCGGCCCCGCGCCGGCGCCAGCCCCGGCAGCAGTCCGCCCGCGCGTCCTGGCCCGGGCCCCAGCCCCGCTTCGGGGGCGGCCTCGGCGCTTGCGAGTGGCGGGGCCAGCTCTCCTGGCTCCCCAGTCCTCCTCCCCGCGGCGACCGGCGCCACCTCCAGCCTGCGCGAGCTGGCGACCAGCAGGAGCATGCCCCCGGCAAAGGTGGGTGTGCCCTTCTCTGAGTTGTGCGTGTGTTGGGGGCAGGGGGCAGTGCAGAGGGGCAGGGGACCAGAGGTGTTCCGCGATGGCCTTCACCTTGTGCTTATTTCTCGACTGGCTTCCCTCCATCGACTCCGTAGGTGTTACACTCCGGGTCCCACTTGCCAGCTCTGGGGCATCACCATACTCCCATCCCACTCTCTTCCAACTTCTCCTTATGACTTGACGTCCACCCTCTCCCTCTGGAATCCCTGTGCCCACCTGCACTTGTTATGTGGCCTGTGCATGTGTGTCAGTGACCCCCCCCCCCCCACCGCCACTTGGTGTGGCCAGGACTCCTTGCCCCTGTCCCCATCCAGTCCCTTGCTGGACTGGACCTGTTTCTCCACCTGTAACTTTGCTGGGCCTTTGGTCTCTCTGAACATAGTCTTCTTCTCCTGGACCCCAGATTAACCCTCTGTACATCCTTACCCACCTGGACTGAAGTTAGTGCCTGCTGATTTCCCAGGTCCTGGCTGCTGGGAGGGGGAGGGGGGCCTCCTGCCTGGTGTCTGGCAAGGGGGAGTCTGGCAGAGGCCAGTGCGCACCTGGGTTACGAGAACACACACTGCAAACGCATTTAGCAGGAGGGAAGAAGTCAGCCTGGAGCCCAGAAATGTCTGCCTCAGCCCTGGTGGACCGGGCCTGTCTGGCAGCCCTGGTCCTGTCCTGGGATCTCAGGCCTGCTGTGTTCCCACTGGGTTGTTATTTGAGGGTTTTTCTCCTTTTGCCTTTGGTGCAGCTCGGTTGTACAGTGTGGACTGCTTTTGTTTCAAAGACCGTATCTGGAGGGTTCTGGCGGTTTTGTTTCAAGAGCTACTCAGAGTGTGTCATTTCACACCTCGGCCACCTTGGGCTCTGTGGCTGGGGGAAGCCAGCCCATGGGATGCTGGTTTAAGTGAGAGATGAGAAAGTACTTGTGTTTTGTGTTTTGTTTAAATGTGGAAAAGCTTAAAAGGATTATTGATCTGTTGCAAATATTCACTTTAGAAAGCACAGCCATACCCTTCTGCTTTTGACCTTTTAAAGGTCTGGTGGTACAGAAGCCATTTAATGAATCCTTCTTATACCTGAAGTACTGCAGTGAGGGAAGGTCTCCATCGAATTGCTCAGCGCTGCAGTGTATCTGAGGTTAGGAACTTAAGCCCTTGGGTAGTTAAGCTTTGGAGTTAAAAGTCAAACTTTGCCAGACTGGGTTTTTCCTATTAATCAGGGGGAATGACCATTCTCAAGTCAAGAATAGTCAAGGAATATTTATACATGGGATCACTGCTGAAGGAGAATTGATGATATTAATTGCATGCATGCTCAGTTTCAGTCATGTCTGACTCTTTGCAACCCCAGGGACTGTAGCCCACCAGGCTCCTCTGTCCATGGGATTCTCCAGTCCCCCTCACCAAGAATACTGGAGTGGGTTGCCATACCCTCCTCAAGGGGATCTTCCTGATCCAGGGATGGAACTGGCATCTCCTGTGTCTCCTGCATTGCAGGCAGATTCTTTACTGCTGAGCCACCAGGGAAGCCCGATTGTGTTAATTAATTTGGTTTTTAATTGTGATTAAATCCAGTTATAAGTGTTCTTGTTACAGATTTTCAAACTTTTCTTTCCTTCCTTGCTGTATTGTCTAAGGTATTATAACTGAAGGCCCTTTTTACGAAACAAGTGGGTTACCTCCTCTGGCTCAGAGAATGAAATTATTTTTGAATGATGCTTCTAGTGAGGACGTTTTGTGAATGGAGTCTGATCAGGAGGGTGGGAGGCCTTGAGGCAGCTCCTGGAATCCATGGCATTTGCAGCATTTAAAGACATTTGTGAAGGTGCTGAACTTATAATTTTTAGTGATGACACTTAGTTCCAGAGAATTAATTTTTTGTCGCCTGGAGTTGGGGATGATTAACTGACTTTCTGTCTGGATACGTGCAGCAAACAGATTCTGTCCAGATCTGTCTGAACCCAGCAGACTCTGGAACACATTTCCCTTTTTCATTTTCCTGTTTTACCTAAGTGTGAGCTCAGTCCTTTCTTTCAGGTCCCCCTCACCAAGACTAAGCTTGTGTCTTAGGAATGGTCCGAATTAAATCTGATATTACATTTGATCATTTTCGGAGAGGAAAGAAAGAGCAGCATCCATGTGGACTGTGGTATCATTTATCCTTTTAGCCACTGGTTAATCGCCGGGTGTCTTCTTGGGCAACCAGATGTCCTGCATAGAGGACTGTTAGCAGCCCTGTGAGTGTCGCAGGCAAAACCTTAAGCTGTGCATCACCTCCAAGTAGGCTCTGGTACTTGACTGTCCACTGGAATAAATCTGGATCTGGGTGTTGCTGTGTGCGGTTTCATAGCTGGGCACTTGTCATCAGTGGGTACTATGTATGCCTTAGTAGTAGGTGACTAAATATAAGACAGTCCCATTTCCCAGTGAGAAGCTCCTCCAACCTTCCTTTGGGTCAGTGGGGAAATGTGGATGTTTTATTAGGTGGGTGGATTAGCAGGTATCTGCTTACATGTCTGTTAATTTAGTGACAGGTAGATGCTGGAATGGACTTAACTCCATTCAGTTCTGGGAGCACTTTCCTCACTTGCATCTTTCACTGGAGATGCTCGGACCCTCCAGCCTGGTGGGCGGGGCTCTGCATTCACCTGTGCTGCCTGGGACAAGGTGTTAGAAATGAGTTAATCTGCTGCCCTGGAGCTCTTACACTGTGGTTTTGGTGCCCACCGTTCAAGGCTGGCAGATGCTACCATCCTGTGTGGCTATCAGAGTTGCCTTAGCTCATAGGATGTGCTTTCACTGCAATTGCTGAGTTTCTCAGCCTAAGCCTTTTTTTTTTTTTTCTGTTTTACAGTTTTGCAAGGTGACCCCTCAAACACCCTAACTGCATTGATGGAGGTTTTTAGGGCCACTGGTCTTTCTGAGAGGGTTTTGTGGTTCCCAGTTGAGTAATTCAGAGAGTACTTTTTAATATGAATGAGTAGGGCACAGATATCAGACAGCTGCAGTCTTTTTCTGAGTGATTTTTTGGGAAAATCCCTTGCTTGTATTTGGCATACATTTGCACTGTGCAGGCACCATCCTGGGTGACCAGGTAGGCATGTCCCCGATGGAGCTGACATTAGGGCCCAGAGCCATTCTACTCTCAGGAGGTTCCTGGGGGCGCCAGGCAGGTTTTGGCCAGAACTTTGTGGTGGTTAAAGGAAGGACATTATCACAGTTAAAAGAGGGTTTGGCTAAGGCTCTTGCTGATAGAAAAC
The DNA here is from genome assembly GCA_006408695.1 of Aepyceros melampus. Classification (NCBI taxonomy): domain Eukaryota; kingdom Metazoa; phylum Chordata; class Mammalia; order Artiodactyla; family Bovidae; genus Aepyceros; species Aepyceros melampus. Next base: position 187,851 of record SJXQ01009576.1, on the reverse strand, counting down.
ATAGTGCTAGAGTCTGACTAGTTTGCCTGCAGGTACTTGGGGCTGTTTAAGCTGGAAATCTGTGTTATCTCTTGGCCAGCAGTATCTCCGGATGGGGTCCGGGTAATGGGAGCAACCCAGTAATGGGAGGAATGAAATGAACCATACCAATGATGTCTATTTGCTATTTTATCTTATAAACACACACATACAATAATTCACCATATTTTGGATGCAGATTCAAAGTGTTCTCTGAGTTCTAACTTGCCTTTCTAGTTTAAGCCACAGTCACAATTTATGGTTTCCTATTTGTTTCTTTCAAATGGACTGAGGACTAAGAGACTCAAAATAACCTGAGTGGAGCACCTTCCAGATTTTAAATAAGTCCCCCTGAATGTGTTCTGTTTTTGTTCCTGCCAAGTGACAGTTTTAAAGCCATCTCTCTTTGGTAAGTCCTTCCTAAGTCTCACCTTGGTTTTCCAATAAGTGACTTTTTCTGCACTTAGATTTCTTTGGTTTACGTACTATTTAATTAGAGTTGTATCTGTATGTAAGTATACAAGCACGCTTGCATAAACATGCTTGAGAATCCAGACAGCAGACTCCTGGTGAGCACCGGCCTCCCCAGCAGGAGTGTTGACCTGGACAGTGGCCAGGCAGGTGCAGCCGTCTGTGAGGTGGACACCTTGGCCGTCCTGTGGAGGGTTAGGGCTAGCACACGACTGTGTCCTAAGGGTGGGAGGCTGTGGCTTTTTCTAGGGTGTCACAGGGGCTCCAGAGAAGGGACCTGGAGGTTATGAAAGCCAGGCTGCTCCCAGGACGGCAGGCAGTGGTGACTGCGGTCACTGTGTCTCCAGGGCAGACGCCAGCCTTTGTGATGGAAGAGTCATGCCAAGTCCTTTGGGACGTGTTTTTAGAAGGGCCCTGGGTGCAGAACCAGCTCCTCTGGGACACATGGCCATTACTGAGTACCTGCTGTGTGTGGGTGGGCTGGGCGGTGTAAGTGTGTCTCCTTGCTTTCCAACTGCAGCTCAGCGAGGCTGCTTCTTAGCAGATGGAAACTGACCTTGGAGGTGAACTCTGGACACACCGGCCTACTGGCTTCCTGATTAGCCACTTCTCACTATCACAGACCTAGTCAATTAGAGACTCTGGTCCCAAACCAGGCGGTTGGGTCCTGAGGTCACTCTGCCCACACCTGCAGGTGTTTTGGGGCCTGTGCAGAGTTCGGTGCTTGTGGGGGTCTCAGTGGGAGAGTTTCATGTTGGTTGTGGCTCTGGGGACAGGTTGCCGGCAGCTGTAAGTGTGGAGGCCCGGGCACCTGGGGTCTGTCCAGGGCTCCATTCTGTCCTCAGGGATGTATCTTCGTCCATCCTGTTCTGTCACCGTCCTGGGATGACACCAGGGGTCTCAAAGCAGATGCAGGGGCATCGTGACACTGTGAGAGCCCAGGTGTTCACTGTTCAGGTCAGGGAGCAGACCCAACTC
>SJXQ01009576.1:113783-180646 GCA_006408695.1 Aepyceros melampus | reverse complement strand
TTGGGGGTTGGGTTTGGGGGGTGGGGTTTTCGGGGGTGGGGGGGGGGTGGGGGGGGGGGGGCGGGGTCTCTGCGGGTGGGGGGAGTGGGCCCAGCGGCTGGGCTGAGTGCTGCCCTGGCCGTCACCCACCTGACCATTCAGACCTCTCCGTCCAATGCTGAGAGAACCATGTGCCCCGCTGGGCCTTGGCTCCTGGACTCCTTTTAATCAGAGTCAAGTGTCTGGCAGACAACCTTAGTTGTTAATTATGCTGCTATTAATATTCATGTTGACAGTCATCTGCTCTTCAGCCCGGGGGTTCCCACAGCACCTCACAGGCCAGGAGGCAGGCCCCCTCCTGCAGCGACAGACACAAACGGGAGCCCAGGTCACTGCTCCAAATGTCTGCTCTGTGCCTCCCACTAGCATCCCTGGGGGAGGAGGGCTGCAAGGCTCCTCCAGGCATCCATGTGGCTCTGTAGCCTCACAGAGGCCAGGGTCTGATCTCTGACCCCCTGGAGCTCAGAGTGTGGGTGTTTCAAGGGACCAAGTGGGGTGCCAGCTGAAAAATGTCGGATGCAATGGAGATGTTTTGTGATGTGTGTATTTTATACTCTAGATGGGCTAATTTAGGTTAAAAAAGAAAAAGTCAGTGAGCTCTCTTTGCATTCTATAGATGATGTCTTTATTCTGTGGAAGAAACTGTCCTTGAAAGGATTGCAGCCATGGTCCTTTATGAACCTGGTGCTCCTGGACTTGGGCCACACATTGAGGTCCTGTAAACGCGGCAGTGTGGCCCCAGCCTGGAGGTCTTGATGCATTCGATCTGGGTGCAGCCCGGCGTTGGCTTGTCAAAGTCCCCAGGTGGTGCAGACGCTGGCTGTGGGCAGTGCTGGCCTGAACCACAGAGGCTGGGGAGGTTGGAGGAGTCGGGAGGACATTTCTGGAAGCCCTACCCCCCGGAGGGCTGGCCAGGTGGAGAGGGAGTGTGGGCTTGGAGGCTTGGGGCCCCACGGTGTGTGGAGCCAACTTGGTCCTGGAGGGAGGTGATCAGGGCCAGTGAGGGTCAGTGACCCAGCTGGACAGGAGGCTCCAGGGGAGCTGGAGACGAGGGTCATCCTCGGCCGTTTTATTTAGGAGCCTGACACTGCTCTGCTCATTAATTCACTTAATAAATAATTCTTTGGGAAAAAGTTTCATACAAAAGCAGTAAATTCAACTCATTAATCCACCAGTCCTTGTGACGACTCAGCGATCTGGGCACTGCGGTTGCCTCCACTCTTTGCAGACCCAGAGGACTGTAGGAACTTGGGCTTTTCTGGGGCCATGCTGGGGTGGAGGGCTGGGGCTATGAGCCCCTCTCCACAGGGTGGGAAGGCGAGGTGTGAGCTGGGTTCCGATTCTTTTCCGTTGTTTCCACCTCACCAGGATGCCCAACTGGGGAGATGTCAGGATACTTCCTGCAGTCTTTACCACATCGTGAAAGAGGCAAGTAGGTGGGAGAACTTCCTGGTGGAACAGAAGGGGCAGATGTGGAGGGAGGGCTGAGGGAAAGGAGTCTTCCTTTCCCACCTGAGGGGCAGGTGAGAGTGGCCTGCTGTTGCTCAGGGCTGGAGCCAGGGGCAGCCACTCACCTCAGAGGCCAGGGTGACACGATGACCCGCCCTGTGCTGGGGAGGTGGGGCTGTGGGGTCTTCCTGCATCGGAAGGGCTCTGCATTCAACGGTGAAACCAACATTATGGAAATGCAGTTAGTGAACCTGGGTCCCCAGAAGAGTCCTTCTGTCCAATGTTCTCACATGGCAGCCTCTGCCATCCATCTGAGGCTGCCCACCCCCTGGAATGAGTGTTAAAATTGGGCCAGATGTGCTTGCTCGAGGCTCCACACTGGTGGCCATGGAAACGGACTAGATGCAGAATCTTCTCCTGGACATCTGTGCCTCCACGGCTCAAACTCATGCACAAAAAGTTACCGGATTTACACGTGTCCAGATAAAGCCTTCGGATGGCACAAATTCTAGGTTGTATCCCCCAGGCAGTGCTGTCTGCAGGTCTAGGATGGAGACCACCTGTGAAACCTACAATTTTCTATAGTCACATTACAGAAGTCAAAAAGCAACAGATGAAATTGCTTAATAATGTATCTTATTTAACCACTCCACCCAAATGTGTACCTGAGCGCTGCTCAGCACAATACATTCTCAGGGTGCTTTGCCTCCCTGGTCTACGCCTGGCGCCAAGCCTGCTGTGTCTGTCACCGGCCAGCACACCTCAGCGATGGTTCAAGGGCCACACGTGGCTGCAGAGCCCCCTGGGGTCACCGGGCTGCTGACAGAGCTCCAGACACCATGATAGAGGACTGGTGTCTCCTGCTTTTACATTTCCAGCAACCTGTGCCCATGTGATTCGGAGGGTCTGTGGGCCACGCCAGGAGCCCCTCTGAAATGTCAAGGTGACAGGATCTTGCAATGACACAGGCTCTGGGGATTTGGTGTGGTGACAGTGGGGGCAGCAGGAAGGCGCCCCAAGGACTCCTCTGAACCCCAAGCGTGGTGGTTTCCTGCCTGGTCGATCACTTGGGTCCCTTCCTCACCAGCTTCATCATCAGCGGGCTCTTCTCTGGGTCCTGACAGGCATGGTGTTCTACCCCCTGGACAGAGTGAAGTCCAGCTCTTGTAGAAGGAGGGTCAGCGTCCCACACGAAAATGGTTATGAAACTGTCGCCTGCCTGGCTGTCGGTTTCCTGAGGTGACAGGTGCACCATGGGGGAGGGGTGTTTCCCTTCTCAGTCACCTGCAGTTTCTTCAGGGTGATGGTGGAGGGGGCACTCTAGCTCCTTTCAGTGACACCAGGCAGGGCAGGGTTGTTTGGGTCTGACTTGCCCTTGGGGCGGTGTCCAGGGCAAAGCCGGGTTAATGGATTGTTTGAAAGTTCACGACCTGAAACTCAGACTTTTGTCTTTTCTGGTTTTCACTGTGTTATCAGATTTATATTTCAGGCTGTGAGGACTTAGTTCAGTTCAGTTCAGTTGCTCAGTCATGTCCGGCTCTTTGCAACCCCATGAATTGCAGCACACCAGGCCTCCCTGTCCATCACCAGCTCCCAGAGTTTACCCAAACTCATGTCCATTGAGTCGGTGATGCCATCCAACCACTCATCCTCTGTTGTCCCCTTCTCCTCCTGCCCTCAATCTTTCCCAACATCAGGGTCTTTTCAAATAAGTCAGCTCTTCGGATCAGGTGGCTAAAATACTGGAGTTTCAGCTTCAACGTCAGTCCTTCCAATGAATACCCAGGACTGATCTCCTTTAGGATGGACTGGTTGGATCTCCTTGCAGTTCAAGGGACTCTCAAGAGTCTTCTCCAACACCATGGTTCAAAAGCATCAATTCTTTGACACTCAACTTTATTTATAGTCCAACTCTCACATCCATACATGACTACTGGAAAAACCATAGCCTTGACTAGACGGACCTTTGTTGACAAAGTACTATGCTATCTAGGTTGGTCATAACTTTCCTTTCAAGGAGTAAGCGTCTTTTAATTTCATGGCTGCAGTCACCATCTGCAGTGATTTTTGAGCTCCAAAAAATAAAGTCAGTCATTGTTTTCACTATTTCCCCATCTATTTGCCATGAAGTGACATGACCAGATGCCATATTAGTTTTCTGAATGTTGAACTTTAAGCCAACTTTTTCACTCTCCTCTTTCACTTTCATCAAGAGGCTCTTTAGTTCTTCTTCACTTTCTGCCATAACAGTGGTGTCTTCTGCATATCTGAGGTTATTGATATTTCTCCCGGCAATCTTGATTCCAGCTTGTGCTTCTTCCAGCCCAGTGTTTCTCATGATGTACTCTGCATATAAGTTAAATAAGCAGGGTGACAATATACAGCCTTGATGTACTCCTTTTCAATGATTTAATGAAGAGTTAGCATTTCATTGGAAATTCAGTTCCTGGGTTCCAGCTGGAGTGGGCTTGGGCAGGGACTGGGTGTCCCATGGTGTCCTTCCTAGTTGGTCAGCGGCCCCACACCCTGTTGACTAAGGTGAACAACTGTAGCATTTGAAGTTGTGTCTCTGCTTTGATGACACATGTTTTGCTACTTAGGATTTATTTCAAGCAGAATGTTGGGTCTGTGATTTAATTCTGAGTTATAACATTAAGCTTCAATGTACTTCCATGTAACAGTGCACATGTAAGGCGCACATGTAACACACACGGTATAAGAGTACACATGTAATGGCACCCGTGTAAGAACACACACATAAGTGCATATGTAATGGTGTACATGTGAGAGTACAAATGTAACACACATGTAAGAGTGCACGTGTAACACATGTGTAAGGGCGCACATGTAACAGCACGTGTGTGGGCACGTGTAAGGGTGCACATGTATTGCTGCATATGTAATGCACGTGTGTAAGAGTGCACATGTAATGGTGCACGTGTAAAGACACATGGAAGGGTGCATGTGTAAGAGTGCATGTGCAATGTAATGTAAGAGCACACATGTAACAGTGCACATGTAAGAGCACACATGTAACAGCACACGTGTAAGAGTGCACATGTAATGGTGCATGTGTAAGAGTGCACGTGTAACAGTGCACAGGCCCAGGTGTGTAACTGATGCAACATAGACACGCCCTCACCCCAGACTGCGAGACTATCTTCACTCTCAGTGTTTCTGTTCACTGCGTTCACTGCACCAAGGATGTTGGGTTGGTTTAGCTCTTCTTGGTGACTGGGGGTCACTCATGGCAGTTACTGAGCTGTCCCCTGAGTCAGGGACGCCCTGGGGGGTCCCTGAGCTGCCCTGGGGGCTCCTGTGCTTCTGTATGAAATGCCCCACGCTGGCAAAAGCAGGGCCTCCCCTCTTTGCTGTCACTTTAGTGATTGTTGGCTTTGAGCTGTCCTCCCTGCTCCTACAGCTAATTTGCAGTCACCTTTTGCAGATGGAACCCACTGAGGGTGTTGCTGGGCTTGGTAACACTCTGGAGCTGGGGTGGAAAGTCTAACAAGTCTCACCATGACCAAGGGTGAGTATGTGTTTCCAACTTGTTGGTGGCTCCCAAGCCAGGTGCAGACACTGCCGTGCTCCATCCAATGCGAGGATCTCATAGGGGAGCAGATGACCCGAGGTGTTTGTTTGGGGACCTTCGGGTGATTCTGGGCAGCGTCCTTGAATGTGAACACAAGTTGCAATTTTTAATGTTTTTAGAAAAGTGATGTGAGGGCTTGTGTAACTTTCCATGATGATGGGAAGTTACCAACCATTTGCTCCTGATTTGATAGTATCCACTGTGTGTTCTTTTCAGTTTAAATACTCTCTTGTTTGAAGATTTCTGAGTAAAAGTAACAAAGGCCAATTTCTCCCTGAAATAACACAGGGATTATACCTTCCCTCAGCTTGCTCCCTGTGGAAAGGGTCTGCAGCTCTGACCTGGAGGGCTCCAGCGTCTCTTTGGTGGATGTGGGTTTCCTGTGATGTGCTCGGTATGTTCTCATCCACCGGGATGAAAGCCCAGGGGCTGTAATGGTGACCGAGGATCTTCACATAAGTCACTCTGACCTACTTCATGCTCTGGGCCCCCAGTCCCAGGTCTGGGCTAACTCCCAAGCTGGGCTTGGGCAGCTGTGACTGTGGGAGTCTGGGCTGTTCAGGCTCTGAGCCCCACTCTTGCCCTGTCATTCAAGGCAGCTTCTCCTCCCAGCAGTTGCTGCTCCCACAGGGGCGTGGGTCCAGAGGCAGTGCCGTGTACCTGATGTGAAGGTGGGCAGGGAGGCTCCTGCTGCAGCCACTGGGGGTGATGAGACTAAGTCTGTTGAAGTTGTGTGGGTAAGTCCAGGCCACCTGGTGGGCTTTGCACGTGAGAGTTGAGGGTGGCTCCTTTTGAACATGTAGATCCCCCAGCGAGGAGGGGCGTCCATCTCTCTGGCCGTGTCCTGGCTCCTGCCAGTCCAGGAGCAAGGGCCTGTCTTGACTCCCAGGGCTGCCTGGTGAGAGGCCATCAGCATAGTCAGCCTTCCGCTTGGGAGGGAGTCTCTGCCTTCCTGGGGGAGACCGTGTGGTGTCAGGACACGGGCAAATGGTATTTGCACCCTGATGGGCTCCCCTCCTTCAGCTTCCTCACCTCCCGGAAGGGCCCACAGGGTCTGGGCGGCTCTTCTTCAGTCACTGAGGGCAGCTTCTCAATGCCTCTGGGCCAACCAGTCCTGGAGGGGCTAGCTTTTTCCACGGAGCAGCCCTGCCAGATCTAATGACCTGAGCTTGGCTTCACTGGGGTGAGTCCACCGTGGGATGACTCTATGTCCATCTGAGAGGTAAGCATGGCTGGGATGTATGTGTGTGACCAGGAGGAGGGGAGCAGCTTCTGCTAAGTTCAGAGCACCTCCCCATGAATTCCAGGATTTCAGGACGGCTCCCCTGCCCTGTGATGTGAAGGTGTAAGTGATAGTGGTGTGATGGCAGTGATGGAGGTGATGGGGTGATGGAGGTGATGGGGCTGATGGGGCTGATGGGGGTGATGGGGCTGACAAAGGTGATGGAGGTAACAGTGGTGATGGAAGTGATGGAGGTGATAATGGTCATGAGGTGATAGAGCTGATGATGGTGAGGGAGGTGATGGTGCTGGTGGCAGTGGGGTCCCTGCAGTGGAGGGAGCTTTGGAGGCCTGTCATCTCCTGGGTGCCAACTTGTTCAGAGGTCCACTTGCTGTTCTACTTCTCTGGGCAGAGCAGATCCTGGCATAAATCACCTTGTGCTCGAACAAGGTGGAGGCATCACTGTTTCCTGGACTTTTAATTTTCCTGGGGACCTTAACTTAGGGATGCTAATACATGAATTGAGGTGAAAGAAACATGAGCTCCTGTTTCCCTAATGACACAGGACTTAGCCTTCATTTTCTACTGCCCGAAGCCCTTACAGCTCTGATGGCATTTTGGCCAAAAGATGTCATTAAAAGTACAGTTCTCATGCCTTTAAAAGCTTCCTTAGGGTGGGAGAGGTGTGGTGTATGGTCCCGTGGCCATGGGGAAGTTGGGTCCCTGAAGAGCCCTGGGACCCCAGGTGTCTCACACCTGCTGCCCCTCTCTTCCTGCCTTTCCTGTGGCTGCTGGGCCGTATCTTCTGAGGATTGGTTCATCCTGCAGCGGGACGTTCATTCAGCAGTTATCTGGGGCGGAGATGGGGAGCCCCAGGGTCTCAGGGTCAGTCCGTGGGCAGATTTTCAAGCTGGCGGAACATACGATCTTTTCCTCAGTTCAGGGGAAGCAATGGGCTCAGGGTTCAGTGACTCCCAGGTGAACAGGACGACTTGCCAAGTCTAGGAGCCTGGGGAGGGGGGTGTGGCTGGACCTGGGTGGAGCTGCAGCAGAGTGGGTCCTAGCGAGGGGAAGCGGGGCTGGGGGGGTAGTTCATGGACACCCTGCTTGCTTTTTAACTTTTCTTTTCCTGAATACTTTGCAGAACTTAAGCATCTCACCAGGTTTTTGCAGAATTTAAGCATCTCACCAGGTTTTTGTTGCTTGCCAGTGTCTGTCTGGTCGACTGTCCTTTCATCTCCTCGCCACATCTGTGTCTTGTCTGCAGTCTGCTTAGAATTCAGGGGTTTTGTCGTCTTCAAGCAGAATGGTGAGCTCTGCTGTCAGTTCCTTTTGTGGGCCGAGAAAATGAGCTCTCCCGTGCCCTGAGCCCTGCTCCTTTCTGTCCTCCTCAGAAGGACGCTGGGGGCCTGGGCACACAGCTGTGTCAGGACCCTCCTGCCTGAGGTGGGACAGTAAGTTCATCTGGACACAGAGCAGCTGTGCCATTCCCTCCTCATCGTCTGTTGTCCAGGAGACGCTTGCTCCGGGAGTTTGGTCCTGTGATGCTGTCTGGAGGCCCCACCCCTCAGTGCCTCCCAAGCCCCTGCTCTGTGTCCCAGATGGTCCTTCGGGGCCTGTGGGGTCCTAACCCACTCCAGACTGGGAGAAGGGCTGCATCTCTTTCACAGACGGAGGACCTGTTCGTGTTTCATGTGGATTTGTTTGTGAAAATCTCACTTCGTGTTCCATTAAGTACATGAATGTGCAGAGAACTGAACCATAGCTACCTCCTTTGTGGTAAAACGCGATCATTTTCTGAGTGGCTTTGAGCTGCCTTGTCCATTTCCCAGTCAAAAGCACTTCCATTGAAATGACCCCAAGGCAGGGGGCTTGGAGAGCATTTCTTCCTCTTGGAACCCTCTGCACAGGATGGTTGATGAGGAGCTGGCCATTTGTACACTGGTAGGTCCTGGGAGGGGCGGGTCTTCAGTCACAGATGTTTGAGCAAACAAAGTGAGCTCTTAGCCCCCTTAACAACAAAGGGGAGAGCAGCAAATCCGAAATCTTAGGTCTTTGCTTTGGTGTAAAAGTGAGTTGCGTGCTTCCCTCATGGTCCAGTGGTTAAAAATCCACCTGGCAATGGGGGGGACACGTGTTCAGTCCCTGGTTTGGAAAGATCCCACAACTACTGAGCTTGCTTGCCTAGATAGAGCCTCTGCTCTGCAGTAAGAGAAGCCACCTCAGTGAGAAGCCTGTGAACCACAACGAAGAGCAGCCCCTACTCACCACAGCTGGAGAAAAGCCGTAACAAAGACCCAGCTCAGCCAAAATACATAAAATACATCTTCAAAAAAACAAAAAAGGAAGCTCTGAGAAGAACCTTTATTTTTAAGGATAAAGAGTCAGAAAAAGGAAAAGTTACTTTCCCTAGGGGATTTTTCTAGGTGGGTGAACTTAAAATTAAATGAGTAGTTTTTAACACTGTGACCTTAATAGAAAATAATTCATTTTTCACCAGCTTTAAGCTGTCATTCCAACAGATTAGTTTTTAACATGCATTTTAGTTTTGCATTTTAATTATTTATGGGATAAGTGCTGATTTATTTTTCCTGAGAATCCTTTGAACATTTTATGGTGATACTTCACTTATCAGGATCACTCATGTTGAAGCACATCAAAGAGCCAAGCAAGCCTGTATCCACCTGACCCTCTGTTTATATCCATGAGACTTTCTTGGTGTCCCTCTGGGGCATGTCTCCTCTTGGTTAACGTACTGGGAGAATTCACTGAGTCAACCTGCATTCCTGGATGCCTGCTCTTTTCTTGGCACAGTGCTAGGTGCTAAGAATTCAAAGGATAATAACCAACACACAGCCTAGTGGGGGAAAAACAGCCTGTACCATAATTATTTTGTGAAGTGTTAGTCGCTCAGTCATGTCCAACTCTGTGACCCCATGGACATTAGCTCATCAGGCTCTTCGTCCGTGGGATTCTCCAGGCAAGAATACTGGAGTGGTTAGCCATTCTTTCTTCTGGACCCAGAGATCAAACCTAGGTCTCCTGTATTGCAGGCAGATTCTTTACCATCTGAGCTACCAGGGAAGACGGTTATTTTGTAAGCTTGAGTTAACTGGTAATTGTAGACATTCAAAACATGTAAAAGTGCAGAGAAGGAAGTCAGTCAGTTGAGAGGTCATTTCAGAGAGGGCTGGATGGAGGGCTTTGAAAGATGATGGATGAATAGCGATTAGAGAGATTGTCCAATTGGAAGGACGCTGCCTGTCCTGGAGACCAACAGGTGTCATGATTTCTGGGTAAATGTGTAAGGGCCACAGAGGCAGGAAAGAGGGCAGTTATGTGGGCAGAAGCCAGGCTCAGCCCTGAACTTGAGTTCACAAGAGCCAAGGCATCACTGGATGTTTTCAGCAGAGATGACACTGTTTAGGGGAGAGGGACTGCTGTGTGTAGAGGTGGGGACATAGTCCTCAGGTGAGGCGGGTGAGGCCATGAGACCACACATGGAGGCGGTTCTGGATTCTAGATGAGCTGTGATGGCCCCCTGAGGCCGTGGAGGGAGGATGAGAAGATGACCGAGGAGCAGACCAAGGGGCTGAGGAGGGAGCCGTGCCCCGGGGCTAGGCAGTCAGGCTCTCCCAGCTTTGTCACCCACTAGCCCTGTGACCCGAGGGCGGTTACTTTTCACTGTTCCCAAATCTGAAGCAATGCTCTGTGTCACCTGCGTGGGGCCCTGTTGGCCAGTGAGACACACTCAACCCCCTTTCTTCTCATCTGTCAGAACAGGAGTGGTGGCCCCTTGGCAGGGCTGTTCGACAAGCAGGTGAAGTGCCACCTGGGGCTGGTGCACAGAAAGGGACTAGTGGCTTTCTTTCACTTCTATAAAGGTGTTCGTGGTGGGACCCATGGGTGCCACCAACCAGGCAGGAACAGTTGGATATGAAGTGGTCTGGGGCAGGGGTTTCTTACCTCGAGACTGTGGCTCCCGGAGGGTCTGAGGATGGGCTCTGGAGCCCTGTGACCCTGGGGACCGCAAGTGCTTTCTCGTGGAGATTCTGTTTTCCTGGGGACTGTGGCTGTCAGATTCTCATGGCGGCAGGGGTGGGGGCATGACCTCACCAGGCTAGAGCCGTGGTCTGGAGCAAACAGGGGTCCTGAGGTGTGAAAGGTGGACCTGGTGCCAGGCGGCCTGAGTGTCCCAACCACGCTGAGATCCTGATCTTTAAAGGAACCTGAAAACTCTCAAAGTGACTCAGGCTAGGAATGCTCAGAGGAAAATCACAGGAGTTGTTCCACTTGATCCTCTGGTAGATTTTGATGTAAGGAGTATCAAAGCTTATTAGACAAGGCAGTTCTTCTGATTTATTTTGGCTGACTGCCTGATGGCAGGTAGGTCACCATCTAGTAAGCTTGTTTGTTTAATCCGTCCTTCTCCTTTGAGATAGGATTTCTGTCCTAAATTGAAAGTTTCTAGGGAGCAGGAGCCTCATTTGATGGGTCTTTCTATCTCCCAAAGCATCTAACTTGCTCGGGAAGCCAGCAGACCTAGCAACCCAAGTCTTTTCTCCTAGTTGTTCAAGCACGTTTCAATGTTAAGATACAAGCAAAACAAACAAACACGTGTTCTAAAACCGAAACACTTTCCCTTCCTATGTCTAAACCCCATCTGTCCTGTTACACTAACCACAGTTGAAAATATTTGAAAAAGTTACAGAAAGTTTCAAACAGCAAAACTTGGATTTGCCACCCCCAGCAACTATTTGCATAGCATGTATGCTGTCTGAGGTATTCTCAGTCACCTGGAGATGACCTCTAGTCTGCCGAGGATGAGAGTAGGCTGTGTGCACCATTTTGTACAGAGGACTTGAGCTGCTGGAGTTAGATATCCTCAGGATGCTGGAACCAGTCCCATGGGTACCCAGGTGGCGCAGAGAAGAAGCCAATTCTGACTCGATGTTGAAAACTGTTTCTTTGACTCGCTTTTCATTCTTCTTATTATTATAATCATACTAATGGCTTGCTTAAAAGGACTCTGCCCCTCTGACAGGTGAAGACTCTGACCTCCCAGAGTCCTGGTCCCTGAGCTGGCATTAAACTAAAGCCCTTTTGTTCAGAACGCTGTCCAGCTGTAGATCGCAGGAAGGAAGAAATGACACATCCCCTGCTGGAGGCTTGCTATTCTAGGAGATGTTTGCAAGATTGATTGGCTTTTTACTTTGCTTCCTTACCTTCCACCCCTCCATCTCTGATTTACAAAAGAACCTGCCATCCAGACCCCATAAGATGGTTATTTAGAAGAGGCACTAGCCTGCCATCTTCTCAGTCAGTTGGCTTTCCAATAAAGTTGTTTTCCTTGCCTCAGTGCCTCACCTTTCGGATTCATTGGCCTGTTGTGCAGTGAGCAGAGCAAGCTTAGACTTGGTAACGCAGGGGCAACCATATCACATTGACTTTTGGGCCCTAAGTCTTTGACTTCAAATGTGCTGTTTCAGAATCGATCCCTGGTAGTTGAATGCGGCAGACAGTAGCTTGGCCCGCTCTCCCTCCTGGAATTCACTTGGTTAAAAATCTTGTGTCACTCACTTAAATCTAATTAACATATTTAATTGGCGTGTTGTGTAGTTCTGGAAGCTGCTTATTAGATTTCATAGGTGTCTCTGGCAGCACAAAATGTTAAATGAGCAAAATAATTGTGTTACAGTGAAATGAATATAAATTAATAAATGAGCTAAATGATGACTTCATGGAAAGTCCTGAGAACTTTGGGTTTAGGGTTATCTTCTCAGCATAAGATATGAAAATTGACTTTTTATGTGTGTATGGGGGTTTTGGAGGAAAGAAATGTGCTTTTTCTTTTATATGGTGAAAATCTTGGGTGTGTGCATGTGGTTTTAACCAGAATGAGCATCTGTAAGGAGAGTGGGCTGGTGTCCTTTGAGACTGAATGAGCCTGGAGTTGGCTGGGGTGGTGGCGGGAGAGCTGGGCTGTGGGGCATCTCTGAGCAGGGAGGTGACATCCCACTGCAGCTCTGGGAGAGTGAGGGTCTAGTGCCCTCTCTGGTTCTGGACATGATGCCGTGAGCAAGAGGATGATATGAGAAGAGTGGTCCAGAGACTCGGAGCTCCGGGGACAGCAGGTAAAGATAAGCATCCTGGGTCCCTGACCTCCCCAAGTCCTGGTCCCCGAGCTGGCGTCCCAGGGCTCTTAGCCTCCAGCCCAGAGCCCTTCTGGCTGAGCCACCCTGCCTCCAACCCTCGAAGTGTTCCATGTGGGAAGAAAATCGAGGGGCCAAAAAACCCCAGGGCTGTTAAACAAACAGAGGCTGGCTTGTCCTGGTTCTTTAAAGGCTCTTGTGGTTGCAACAAACAAACCCACTCAGACCCACCAGGCGGTGGGCATTTGTTGGAGGTTCCCCCGCCTGGGGACCCAGCTGAACATGGGGTGCAGGAGGCAGGAGCCCCGCGAGAGGCTGACCCAGGGGACAGCTGCCCTACGGGTGTGTGCCCACCTATCAGCTTCTCTCTCCAGACATTCTCCTGCTGACCTCAGCCCAGGTCTGTCTACACCCTCCTCCCCCAACTCAGTCTCTGCTCCTCCCGCTCAGGCTGCCTCTCCTGCCTGAGCAGCTGGTGTCCTGAGCCCAGATCCCAAAACAGACCATCATAATGGCCAGGAAAGCTCTGGTTCTGAAAATGCAACTCCCCCCCGCAACATATCCCTACCTGGAGGATTTGGTCCTTACAGAAGCTCTGCCAGGTTCAATTCAGTTCAGTTCAGTTCAGTTCAGTCGCTCAGTCGTGTCCGACTCTTTGCGACCCCATGAATTGCAGCACGCCAGGCCTCCCTGTCCATCACCAACTCCCAGAGTTCACTCAGACTCACGTCCATTGAGTCCCTGATGCCATCCAGCCATCTCATCCTTGGTCGTCCCCTTCTCCTCCTGCCCCCAATCTCTCCCAGCATCAGGGTCTTTTCCATTGAGTCAACTCTTTGCATGAGGTGGCCAAAGTACTGGAGCTTCAGCTTTAGCATCATTCCTTCCAAAGAAATCCAGGGTTGATCTCCTTCAGAATGGACTGGTTGGATCTCCTTGCAGTCCAAGGGACTCTCAAGAGTCTTCTCCAACACCACAGTTCAAAAGCATCAATTCTTCGGCGCTCAGCCTTCTTCACAGTCCAACTCTCACATCCATACATGACCACAGGAAAAACCATAGCCTTGACTAGACGGACCTTAGTCGGCAAAGTAACGTCTCTGCTTTTCAATATACTATCTAGGTTGGTCATAACTTTTCTTCCAAGGAGTAAACGTCTTGTAATTTCATGGCTGCAGTCACCATCTGCAGTGATTTTGGAGCCCCCCAAAAAAAGTCTGACACTGTTTCTACTGTTTCCCCATTTATTTCCCATGAAGTGATGGGGCCAGATGCCATGATCTTCGTTTTCTGAATGTTAAACTTTAAGCCAACTTTTTCACTCTCCTCTTTCACTTTCAACAAGAGGCTTTTTAGTTCCTCTTCACTTTCTGCCATAAGGGTGGTGTCATATGCATATCTGAGGTTATTGATATTTCTCCCGGCAATCTTGATTCCAGCTAGTTTTTCCATGTTTTAGCCTTGGAGGTAAGGCCCAGAAAGGGCAGGTTACTGGTTCAAGGTCACACAGCTCATAGGATGCAGGCCATCAGTGTCTCGTCTTTGAGGCCTCGTCCTGGAGGTTGAACTCTCGAGTGACCCTGCCCCGCCTCACTGGCTGGGGATGGGCTTCTTAGCACGTCAGTCCTCCATTTCTCATCTGTAACCAGATACACAGCAGTCGTGGATGGTGTTAATGCTTGGCTCAGAGGTTAAAGCGTCTGCCTCCAATGCGGGAGACCCAGGTTCGATCCCTGGGTCGGGAAGATCCCCTGGAGAAGGAAATGGCAACCCACTCCAGTATTCTTGCTTGGAGAATCTCATGGACTGAGGAGCCTGGTGGGCTGCAGTCCATAGGGTCACAAAGAGTCGGACACGACTGAGTGACTTTACTTACTTACTTACTTGTGTTAACCCATGCGTGCTGGCTGCCTGATCTCTGTGGATGCAATGTTGTGTCCCACCCAGGGCACTGCTGGCTGAGCATGGTATCTGGGCAGGTCCACGTCCCCCTCCAGGTGGTCACTCGCCTGGGAGTCCTGGGGGACTTGTGGTCAAATCATCCTCAGCAGGTTGTCTCTCCCGTCTCCTGATAAGCAGGTCCAGACCCTGTTCATCAGAGTGACCCCTGATTAGGGTGGACATGGGGTGTGTGGCCAGCTCAGGGGTGGAGGTGGGGATGGGGTGCTGGTGTCCTGCCGTCTTGCTGTCCCTGCTGCTTCCCAGGCTCCACTCAGGATCACTCAGCCTTCCTACAAGAGTGTGTCCCCCCAGCCCCCCTGCTCGGGGGTTCCCTCTCCTCCCCCTGAGGCAGCCCTCTCTCCAGTTCTCCGTCGGAGGTGGGCGGGGCCACCGGCCAGGGTTTGGGGGACAGGGGTTGTGCCACCTTTAAGAACATGTTTACCCATCAGGGCAGCTGAGCTCCAGTGGGACACCCGGCAAAGGTCCTGGAAGAAGGGGCCTCATCAGCCATGAAAAGTATCCACGTTTCCCTTTATTCCCAGGTGCCCTGACAGCATCACACCCAGGTCCTGGCTTCAGGGCCCACAAGCTGTCCTCTTAGTGTAGCTCTGAGTCACTTGCAGGGTGATCACAGGTCACCGGGTAGATCCTGTCCCCTGGAGTACCCTGCATGACATCTGGAATGTTCTCCCAAGACTGCTGCAGATCTGAAGGGCTATTGCTGTTCTGTGTATCGACCAGAATCACATGGTAGGGATGTGTCGTCAGGTAAATGGTGCTTTCTGAATCAATGTGGATAAAATCCCCTGTAAGACAAGTTCAATGTGTGTGCATTTATTTAAACAATAAAAAATTGGATTGTTAGAGCTTCAGCAGAGAGTGAAGGCAGCCGCATTTGTTTTTTGGGAACTTGTTTTAAATCCTTGTCTGAAGAGGCAGTTGATCTAACAGAAAGAGGAGGACGTCTGTCTTCCTGGAGAGACAAAGCAGTGCTGAGACCCCCGATGCCCCAGGCCAGCGGGTCTGTGCGTGTTAGTGGGGGGTCCCCAGCATGGATAGGACACCCCAGTTCACCTCAGCTCTAGCTCATGGCTTTAGGGGGAGAAGATGTGCTGGGGACAGGAGGTGGGAGCTTCCTGCGTTTCAGACACAAGGCTTGTCCAGAGGTGATACATGAGTCTAGCTGTCACAGGAGTTCATCTGTGGTTGAGCTTCTGATCTTGTGTCTCAGCAGGAGATAGGGCGGTGTCCCTGGCATTACAGGGTCCCAGTGTGGACGCAGACGCCCCCTGGTGTGGACGCGGATGGCCGCCCTTGGGTTCCTGAGGACATCAAGGTGGAACGGCAGGTGACACGTGGTGTCCAGGGACCCAGCCACCCTTGGCTTCCTGAAGGGGGAAGTTCACTCTGGTCCTGGCTGCTGGGGGCACTTCCTCACAGGGTGCTTCCTTCTGCTTCAGATTTTCTCCAGCACTCGTGAGGCTGCTGTCGGCTGGCTTCTGAGACTTTCTGAGAGGCCCCGTTGCAAAAGCAAAACATTACAATCTGGTTATTTATTGACGTCCGTGAACACAATGAAAACGGTGCTGGCATTCCAGGCTGCTCCTCCAAGTGCCACTGAGAGGGAGAAAGTGTTTGCTTTTCTGGGCATTTATAGCAGCTGGCATTTATTCTAGCACTTTTTGTATTTAATAAAAGAATCCAAAAATACATTTGAAGTGCTCGTTTCAGTCTGAAGACTAGAGGTTCTTCTGAGGGGAAGAGGCAGCCCCCCAGCAGTACATCCAGCTTCCCAGGGCCTTGGGGGGAATGTCGGGGTCACCCCGAGTTCCAGCCCAAGCCTGAGGCTCCCAGGAGCCTGCGACTTCACTGAGGGTTGAGTTTCTTCTAGGTGAAAAACAGTCTGTGCCCCACAGTGACAGCGAGGCCTCGGGTGTCCTGAGGGTACCTGGTGTGGGGCCCAGTTCGGGGGGACTCTGGCTGGATCCCTGCGTCGACCAACAGGGTCATGTGCCTTGTGGCCGACGGGTAGGGGGTTACCTGCTGGACACCCCCTCCCTCTGACTTTCTATGTCGCCCTCCTGGGGAGAAATGACCATCACAACCACACTTTCTCCACAGTTTTATTCAGCGAAATAAAAAAGCCTATTATATACATCAGTGTTCTACATTTTTCATACTCTCCCACCAAATGATTTTCTAGTGAATCACAAATATAGATCCTGGAAATAGATAAATTTGATGTCTTATTATTAACCAAAGTTGACATTAAAAGCCCAGAAAATAGCTTTTATGTTTTCATGTCTCCTGGCTACTTGTCCAGAGCATCCAGCAGTTCTGACCGTCTCTTACAAGCCCCAGGGTGCCCCCCACCCCACAGCACATGTCCAGGTCTGCCGGCTGCGGGTGGAACAGACTGCGGTGTCAGGCGCACTCGCGGTTGGTGGAAGGCAGAGGTCATGCCTTGCAGGTGGTCTCAAGGGGCCAGGAACAGCCAGGGTTGTGGGTCTGTCCACAAGGAGGGAGACCTCTCTGGACTTTCTGACACTGTCATTGCTTTAAACCCTCCTGTAATTGGGTGATTTTGCCTACATGAGCTTTAACAAAAGCTACGATGAAGCTCTCTCCCTTGATTGCAATCAAATTGGCATCTTATTCTTATAGGTTGTTGCTGACAGGTTGTAAAATTCCAAAATGTTGATTCTTCTCCTGTGGAATTTCAGGACACTGCGTGAGCAGATGGTTAATGAGACAACAAGTTCCCGCCTCTCATCGTACCTAATTATGTGGCCCTTGGGGCACACTTTTCTTATTGTTGCATTTCCACAGCCATGTGCATTTCAAATCACCTGCAAACTGTTTAAAACCATTCACTGTGCCTGGTGTCCCTTCCTTTTCCAATCAAATGGCCTGACATCCCTGGGATGGGAACACCAGTAGGTGCAACACGCAAGACTGAGGCTCAAATTAATCATTTTTAGGGGAATAATTAATTCAGGAGATATTTTATGAGACACGTGTGGTATGCAAAGCACCATGCTATACCAATGAGAAAATGCAAGGCACTGTTTTGCCAGCTAGAAGCAAATATTTTTGCAGAGGAGATAACTCCAATTAATTTAAATAATTGCTTTAATACAGGAGTCAGCAAATCTTTTCTGAGAAATATTTCAAGTTTTGAGACACCAATAGTCTACCTATGTTGTGGTAGCAGGCTGATCGCCGAGGACAATATGCAGATACAATTGGAGAGAAACAGGGAAGATTGCAGGTTGAGAGTCAAGGGGGGGCCATGTAAGGCTGGTGGGGTGGGGGAGGCAGGGACAATGCCCTTGAAGGGGAGGCGGGGAGGTATGGGCTTAGACACGCGAGCGGGAGGTTCCTGGCTGACACAGAAGGGGAGGTGGTTAGAGACAGAGAGGGCATTTTCTAACCCTTTGAGAGTCCATGAGGACTCACCGGCGAATCTGTGAGTTTGGGAGGGGCCCGCCTGTACCAGTGAGTTGTTTCTGATCACCCTCAGCAGCCTGGCTTGGGGAGACCCCTGTCCCCCGGCGCTCTCGGTCTCCGCTGGTGGGGGGCACTGTCCTCGTGTCATATGGCTGGACATGCAGGCCTTGCCCATGTTTGTACATGAAGGAATGGTAATTGAGGACAGTGCAGTACAGATGGGGAGGTGGCGTGGCAGGTGTAATGAGCCCCCTCATGGCCAGCTGTGTGGATGTCAGAGGAAGCCCATGCTGGGGCCTCCGCTGCAGGGTCACCAGGTGAGGGGTGAACCCAGTAGCCAGGCTGAGGCTACTACAAATCATTGGGGTTATTCAGGCCAGACTTGTGGGCACCTTCATTTCTTTGTTTTTGGCAGAAGATCCCTCTACTTAATGGGAACACTTCAATGTGGTGTTTTTCTGGTCCATGAGTAGGCCCAGCCCTTCTGACCTGGCTACCGTTTTGGAGGATGCAGCTCAAAACTGCTGACCTGGTCTGCCTTGCTTTGTTCCCCAAATGGGGAAACAGTGACAGTGGTCAGAACGAGCTGGTTTACGGTCACGTGCCAGCTCCGTGGGGCAGTCTGCAGATGGCAGTGACCTATATGGAGCACCAGCCTCTTACTTAGCTTCTTCTTGGTGTGTCTGTTCCCAAAAGGGGACCTGTCACGTCACTCAGCCTCGTGGGGATGTTTGGGGAAACCACGGCTTACCAAAACCAAATTTAGTTGAGGTGCTTGGATACGGAAAGCAAGAGAAAGAGTTTTTAAAAAATCTCCTTTCTTGAGCAGCCATCATTTTCAAAGTGCAGAGTGTTTATGGCATTTATTACTATGGGAAAAGATTTTGATTATTAGGATTTAATTTTCATTAGCCTGCCGCACTTTGTGCTGGTTTGGATGAAGGCACTTGTGTGCACATGTGGTCACTTCTGCAGCTGTCAGCATGGTCCTCAAGAAGGGTTTTATCTGGAAGTGGCAGGGGACAGTGGACGGATCTGGGAGATGGCTCCGGCTTGCATTCCAGCTGCAGGGTGGGATTTCTATCCTGAGCGACAGTTTCAAGGCCTGACTTTAAGATCTGGAGATGGGTTTGCATTCCTGGGACTCCAGGGCAGCCACCACAGTTGGTGGAGGTCCGAGCAGGGACCCACGAGCTTCAACCTTGACAGAGGTGAACGGACGCTGGACTCACTCCAGGTCATGTGCGCTTGTGTCCTGCTTCTATGAATTGCTAATTTACGACCTTCCTCTGAGAGAAGCCACCTCAACTGCGGCAGCCTTGTTATTTAAATTAAGGGCAATTCAGACAGAGGGAGCAAGGTGAGCTCCTATGACCTGGTGCCCAGCCTCCCAGGCAGCAGCAGTGCAGGTCTGCTAACAACGTAGGGGTCAGCCTGGAGAGAAATCACGTAGCCTGGTTCAGAGGTGAGCGAGCAGAGAAATTGTGGAGAGAGATGTCTTAATAGTTCTAACAGTTGGGTTTGGGATCCCAGAGGACACGCCAGAGGCATCACTGTAAAAGAAGTGGAATCAGCGTAGACAATTCGAGCTCCCGGAAGAGAAGCTGAGGGGACGAAAAGTACGTCCCTGGTCATTCCTCTACATTTCCTTTTTTAAACAGTTTTCTTGAGACAGGATAAACATTCCCTACAATTCACACAGGGGCTTCTAGTTCATGCAGGCATGTGAAAGCAGCACATAGTCACCACTGAGAAGTTTCCATCACCCTGAAACAGTCTTCCACTTCCTTCCCCCCACCTCCGGAGCCCCCACTGTTCTGCTTCCTGTGTCTAGGTTTCCCGTTTCTGGGTTTTCCTGTGCAGGGACCATACAGTTAGTGACCTTCAGAGACAGGCTTCTTTACTCAGATAAGGTTTTCCAGGCTCACCCATGGTGGCAGGAACCAGCATTCCAGTCCTTTTTGAGGCTGAGTATCATCCTGCTGCGTAGATAATACCCCGTTGTGTTTACCATCCTTGCTGATGGACCCTGGGGATGTTGCCACCTCTGCGTTTGCTTGTGATGATCGCACAGAAAGACCAGTCTGCACTGTCCATTCTGGAATCCAAACCAGTCTTTTCCTCACATGAGAACTTCCTGGTGATTAAAGGGACAGTATTAGGTCAGACTAAGGGTCCGGCCAGTTTCGGGACTCTCCTGAGGTATCTGGCCAGTAAGCAGGGATGGCTGTGCAGAGTCCAGGTGCCCCTGGAGGAGAGGAGACCCCTACATGCAGCCTCCTCTGCCCGTGTGCACTCGGCATGCAGAGCCTCCGTGTCAGGACGTTCTGGTAAATGTCCCTGGGCTCTGGGTTTGTGGGGGAGGGCTGTGGCTGGGCTGCGTTGAACCCCCACCCACACCAGCCCTCCCAGGAGCTCCAGTGTCAGGTCAGCGCCGACCTACCCAGGGACTCTCGCTATCTCACCCACAGGAGGGCTTCCTAGGCTCAGGCTGGGGCCACGTGTGCTATCCACTTGCCCCCACATGCCATCCATTCCTGCCCCTGTGTGCTGTCCCCTCCTGCCCCCCATGCCCCAGTGGCCCATCCTGGCCCATCCAGGCTCACCTCCCTGCCGCTGGCTGACGACTGGGCGGGTACCTGGTGTCCTCCAAGCGCCGAGGAGTGGTCGGGGAGCAGCAGAGACAGAGGGCTTGCCCACCGCATCCAGGCGACCTGGCCTGAAGACAAGTGTCTGCTGCTTATTCCGAGGTCCAGCCATGTCCCCGCCTGCCCCCTCCCAGCGGGGCATGGCAGGAGCTGTTGTATGTGGGAGCCCACGTTCCCTGGAGGCTGTTTAATTCAGTTCCCGTTTGCACCTCTCCTGGCGCACACGGCGGTTTCTCCCTCGTTGGAGCTATTTTTGGGTCCTTTTCTGGAAGACGAGTCTTTCCCCGCAGGCAGCCTCTGACCATGCCAGATGGCTCTGTGGTGTTTTATTTTTCTGAGCACTTTCTATTCCTGGTTTCGTAGGTACTCAGTTAACCCAGAATTCTGATAAGGTGTTTAAAATAGCCTTTGGACTCCTGTGGGCTGTTGGACTTCTAAAGTTACTCTTCTGCTTTTTGTCACCACTCGACTCTGGGGCCAAGGCAGGTAATTAGACGTTTCTCTGTTCCCTCCTCTGGGTATCCTGTTGCCCACGCCCGCCCGGCAGTAAGCAGGGCGGCAGCGTGGCCAGCTATTATGGAAGATTCCAGGGACGTGTGTTTGCTGATCCCCAGGCATGTGTTTTTTAAAAGCAGGAATCCCCGTATGTTAGCAGTGGACAGTAGACCTCTTTGGTCGTCTTGTTCAAAACTACTCAGAGGCCAAGAGGGATTAGGTTGCTCCAGGTCATGAGCTGGTTCTCTGAAATCCTGTCCACCCTCGGGGCATGTCAGGTGGCCTCTGGGATGGTTATTCCCTGGGCCCATCACAGGCCACCTCTGAGGGAGTGGAGGCTGACCTTGGTCTGTGGGTGCATCCCCCTGCCCTGTCCTGGCTCACCCTGAGGAAAGGCCTCCTTCCTGCCTTTGCGCAAAGACCCTGACTTGTTTCCATTGAGTCCCACGGACAATGGACTGGCCCAGGCTAGCAGCCTGAGCAGGGACGTGTCTAGTGTGAGCTGCCTATCGGTAGACCATCAACTCCCTGCAGGAGTGTGCCCTGAGAAGGCCCTTTAGAGGCTCCTTCCAGACGTTGGGATGGTTACTTTCAGGACCTTCGGGGACTGTGAGTGACACTGATGGCATGGATTGCAAATAAAGAATAAAGTAGGACACACCCGCAGTCTTGCCCTGTGAGCTCACAGCTACAGTGTCGTGTGTGTGGTGGTGAAATATATGACCCCAGAGAATAAATCCTCAATAGTACAAGACGGAGGTTACTTGAAGATCCAGCTGACAAGACTCAGAGCTGGGGGAGGGGAGGGGCTGCCTCACAGAGTCTGGCCGTGTGTGCCCCCAGACTTTGTCAGCGTCTGGGGGCAGCCTGGCGGTCCCAGCCCAGGACTTGCAGCCAGCCTCTGTGTGGGGAGCCGGGGGTGGGGCCAGGTGCTCAGCCAGGGCAGAGTCCCTGAGGGAGGCGGGGCCAACATCTGTCTCTGCGGAGACTGGCGCTTTCCTGTCCAGGGGCCAGCGGGATATGACATATGGCCTCCATGTTTTCTTAGGGCAGCCCTGGGGGTACTGCCGTTTCCAGTTTCCAGAAGGACAGAATGAAACCCAAACTCCAGATGTGCGTCTGTAGAGGTGCTGCTGAGGGTCCCCTGGCGTCAGGGGGTTAGGGTTTGGCAGGAGGATAGACCCCACAGACCCCACAGCCTCCTCCATCCTGTGAACTGTGGCAACAAGCCCCCATCCCGTGGACTGTCCTCATCCTTCTCACCCATCCTGGCTTTTCCTGGGTCTGCTCTGGCCCTGTGTCCTGGGGTCAGGGGCCCCCAGAGCCCCTGCCCTGGACTGGGCCTGCAGCCCGGATCCCAGACTTGCTGTCACGGTCACCAGGCACCCCTCTGCTCTGAGACACTGACAGCTTCCTGGGTGACCCTGGTACAGGGGCTTCCCTGGCAAAGCAGGGCTCCCTCCAGCAAAGTGGGGGTCTGGGGCTTCTCTGGTCAACACAGCGGGGCCAGCCTGCATCCCTGCCATCATCCATCAGGGAGCCTGGGAAGGGAAGGTGAAGAAGCAGGGGGTTTTCTACACGGCAGACGCACCGCTATCAGGAACTGGCTTCCTGCGTGGACATGCAGACCGGGTGGCGGCCCTGGAGTCCAGGGTGACAGGCCCTTGGGAAGCGTCAGCCATGACCCCATGACCTCGTCACAGAACGGAGTCTGGTTCCTTGGCGCTTCTGTTCAGAAGTGGGGCTCCCATCGCGTGGCCAGCATGTTCCTCTCCCACAGGGTGCAGATGCGCCCGGACCCCAGACTTACCCTCTGTGCCCACGAGGGTGAGATAGGTGATCTGTCTCGGTTCCCATCTGGAACCCCTGCAGTTTCTGTCTCACGAGGGTCCCTCTCGTCCCTCTCCCTCCTTGAGTCTGGTTCTTTGATGGACTGCACGGTGGGACAGACCCTGCAGAGCCTCCAGCAATGCCCACGAGACCCTCAAACACACACACATCGATGCTTGGGAGACGTTCTGAACATGAGAATCAGAATATTCTATGTTCGGGAGAATGTCAGAGAATCGGAATATTCTGCCATGGAGAAAACGTTAGAAGACCAATCACACGTGGCCAGGATCTCCTCCTTGCGCCAACCCAAGTGCACAGGAGAGAAGACAAAAGGAAAGTCTGAGGCAGCTGGGGTCTTCGTCACTTTTGTTCAAATTCAGTTAGTTTTGCACGATTGCTTTTCCTTCTGGTGTGTGTGTCCAAGATCTTATATGAACAGTGAAACAAAACATTGATTTTGTAGGCATGCCAGCTGAGCCAGCATCTCCACTCTTGTTCTGTTGCTCAGTCGTGTCCGACTCTTTCCTACCCCATGAATGGCAGCATGTCAGGCTTCCCTGTCCTTCACTATCTACTGGAGCTTGCTCAAACTCCTGTCCGTTGAGTCCGTGATGCCATCCAACCATCTCATCCTCTGCCACCCCTTTTTCCTCCCGCTGCCTTCACTCTGAGAACTGGCAAGAACTTCCTAACATTGTCAATGTCAGGTCAACATGGAACATGTGGTCCATGTTTGGGTTTCGCCACTTGTCCTTATAATTCATTCTGTGGGTTTTGTTAAAACACAGTTCATTGGTTACTTTTCCTTGTAATGTGTCTCTGAAGAGCCCAGACCAGGGCTCCTCAACACCATGGCTGCATCTCAGATGAGCAGGTGAACACCTTGCCTCCCCTTCCCTTGCAATGTCAGGTGCCAACCTCACTGTCCCAGAGAGGCTGTTGAGGGGGTGGGGAGAACATCTCCCCAGCCCTGCTCTCCAAGGCTGCAAACCTCTGATGACTCCAAGCCCCTTGTTCTGTAAAAACCTCATTCTGTGTTTGCGGGTCGTTTTGTGGGTGTCATTCTCTGAACAGGGCGTGGGGGCCATACTGAAGGCTTTCTTACTTCCTAGGTAAATGATTTTGGAAGCGTGACTTTTAAATTACAGCAGCATATGTGACTGTCTAAGCTCACAGCGAGAATAGGTTTGAGGAACTTCCTTCACATGTGAGGGGTGGGGGGCATGGATGACAAGTCAGGCCATGTCTCCTGTCTGTGCCAGGCTGGGCAGGGGTCTCCCCTTGTCTTCCCAGCACCACCTCACCTATGGAGGTGACACCTGTGTGAGCAGTGCTCCTGGGCCTCAGCTGACCTTCCTCCTGTCCCCGTGTTTACCGTGGAAGCCAGCTGCAGGTTGTGGGCTGTGTGTTTACTTAGAAATAAAAGGCCGAGTTTCTCTCAGCTCCCAGCAGTGCTGAGATGATTCTACTCACTTTCTGGAAAGCATTTAGAGACCTGGCGGCAGTGGGACCCTCTGGGCATCTCCTGGACTCTGAGGTTGCTGAGGTTGTGGAGCACTTTGTGACTGAAGGTGTGAGGACGGAGGGCTGGCCCTCACCCTCTGGATCCTGCTTAGCATCAGATGTTATTCTCCAGGCTCTGTGGGGTGTTGTTAGCACAGACCTGACCCAGGGGCTCTGTGGTCACCACTCAACCCCGCTTTGGCCCCGAGCTTGCCTTGGGTTAGGAAGGTCACCGGTGATCGGCCAAGCTCTGCCTCTGGGGGTGAGAGTGTGCGTAAGCCCTTGGAGCTGGGGCAGGACCCTTCTGGATCATTCAGAGGGAAGGGTGGGGGCTGAGGTCCAAGCGACCTGTTGTATAATTATACTTTTGTCCAGCGGAGAGGACTGTTTATAGGGGCTTAGTTTTACGAGCTATGGTTATTAGTTCTGCACCATGCTGGTGGATGGTAGTCATTAGCGTAAGCCATATATCTGATTAAATAAAGAATTTGTCTCGAATTTATGCCAATTTAAAGATGTCTCCTGTGTTCTCTTGTCTCCCGGGGGGTGGGGAGGCCTGTTGCTATGGAGACAGCAAAAGAAAGAGTGACAGCAAAAAGGCTCTGCTTCAATTTTGAAAATATTGGTGACACAGATGATTATGTATGTAACGATGTCGTGCGGCAGACTTATCTTCCTTGGAAACGTGTGTCTTGGAATTTCACGGTGAAATGATGTTTCTGGGAGGAGCACGATGCTGTTTGTGTGTTGTTAGGATGTTGTCATGTGAACGATGAGGGTATGATTGTTCCTGGGGGTGGGCAGGATGGGGGGACAGCTGCTGTAGGAGGTGGTGTGTCACCCATAGAAACTAGAAATAAGGCAGGTCTCGTAAGACTCACTGAGATTTGTCAGTGGCTAAATGTGAAACTATATCACACATTTGAGAGACCGATTTGACAAACTGACACATGCCGTTTCCGTCTGTCCTCACGTCTCGCTCAGGTTTTGAATCCTGTGTGAATGGAGAACCCTCCAAACCCAGCCCCGAGCTGGGATTCCAATGTGGTTTAAGACACGAGGGCACTTCAGTGTGGACCGAGTCGGCCCCACAGCTCAGTGAACGTTCACTGAACATCTGTGCTGGACACTCAGGCTGTTTCTGCCGGACCCATGCTCCAGGTTTAAGGTCCCAGGGACATGAAGTCACTGTCCTGGGGCGGGGGACTGCACATCAACAGTCACCAGTTCCAAGCCTCGGTTTTAACATCTTGGTTATTGATGCTAGAAGCACCCGTTAACAGGGATTTAATAAATTCACAGATGATGTTACATCTAGAGGAAATATGGCAGTAAGTGGTGAAGCCACATCTGGAAAAGTGGAGGGCCTGACAGCCTGCAGAGGGCCAGGGGACAGGCCTTAGGAGATCGGAGGGCTGTCATGGCCCCTTCCGTGCCTCTGCCTGGAACCCTGAACCCTCTGGGCTGTGGGCTGGCTCCAGGGTCCAGGGAGCAACTGAACCTGGGGGCACTTTGGAGGATTCCATGTTCAATGAATGGGCTGGTCCAGTTGCCCGTAGCTGGCTGGTCACGGTCCCAGGCTTCCTGGAAACGGAACCAGAGGACAAGCCTGATTTCCTGTGTGTATCATCCTCTGAGGAGCCACCCACCTGCCTCTGCTGAGGACCTCGCGGGTGAACCTCTCCTGTGGCCAAGAGGTCGGGTCTTGCCTCTGATGCTGGTCCTGTAGGCTCCGTGCTGCCTCTCCTGGGTGACACTGCTCGGCTGCTTCCAGGATGCAAGGGGGAGTTGAAAGTTACCCATGGGCACCTTCCTCTGAAGGGGGATGTTAGGTTCCCGGGGCACATGTCGTGTGGGGTCCTCTCAGAGCTGCAGGTGTGTTCTCGGCTCCTTCCTGGCCAGGGCGTGGAGGTCACAGGGCATCTGAGACAGTTCTCATGCCTGTTCCCCCAGGGCTTGTTAACATCCCTGTTGCTGGCTGCACTCTCCGGCGTGGCCATGGGGGAGTGACGCCAACCAATTAACCTCAGGCTGAGCATGTCAGCCTCCAGAGGGGGCTTGGTGGCTCTGGTCCCAGCCCAGCACTGGCTGGTGGGCCAGGGCTGCAGAGCCAGCAGTTAGGTCGCAGAGCTGGCCGCCACGCAGAGGGGTGAGGAGGAATCTGTCTGCCTGGGTTGTGTTGGCCCCAGCAGAGCAAGTGCTGCTGCCTCACCACCTCTTCCATCCCTGAGCAGCTTCTCACAGAGCTGAGTTAGCCCCGAGTGTAGAGGAAGGGGGCTCTAGGGACCCAGATGGGCACACTGTCTACTGACCACAGCTCCATGAACTGGGGTTGGAGCCATGCTCTGTGTGAAGGTGGACAGGCCCACGTAGCAGAGGAGAAAGCCAGGACCCCGAGAGAGAAGATGCCCTAAGCCCAGCCTCATATCCAGTCCAGCTGGACCATAGAGAGAACAAAGAGCAGAGGTGAACCCTGAAGCCTGGGGGAGGGAAGCCAGGCTCCCATGTGGGGACTGCCTGAGCCTCGTCCCCAGACTTGCTGGGTGGGCAAAGTCACTCACGTACTGATCATCTGATAGAACTCAATGTAAATGGAAATTGTGGGGAAATACAGCTAGGCTTTACCATTTTAAAAGTTGTTAAGTGTCTGCTTCAGTGGCATTGAGCACATTTATGTCACTAGGCAACCATCACACCCTCGTGTGCAGAACTTTCTCATCTTCCCAAAGTGAAGCTTGGTCTCCACTAAACCCTGGTTCCCCCAGCCCCTGCCACCTATCTATTTCCTGTCTCTCCCATCAACTTCCTGCCCCCATCTACTTCCTGCCCCCCATCAACTTCCTGCCCCCATCTACTTCCTGTCTCTATGGACTTGACACCTCTGAGGACCTCACAGGCTGGAATCACACAGCACTTGTCCTCCTGGGTCTGGCTTATATCCCTGAGCATCGCGTCCTCCAGGTTCACCTATGCTGTGGCAGGTGTCAGTCTCCTTCCTCTTCAAGATGAGCAACATTGCATGGCATGGATGGACCACATTCCATTTATCCATCATCTGCTGCTGGGTTGCTTTTGCAGACATTTTTGTAGACTATTTGGGGAACAGTCACTTAGTATAATTCTGGCTTTCCTTGGAGCTTTGATCATGTTTTATTCTTATTTTTAGTGTACAGCGTGTCCTTGGAGAACCAGGAGGCCCTTGCTATAGACACAGACCTGGGGCTACAGGTAGCACATTGAGAGCCAGGTGGCCACTGGGCTCCCATGAGACTGTTACCTGCTAGTCTGCAGTCACTGCCTGTCCTCCAGGTCTCCCTGGTCTTGATTTTAGTTGCTTGCTGGCTTGTCCAGATGAAGGTTGATTGAGAGAGGGCTCATTCTCCTTTCACTGAGAGAGGACATCACCTTGGCCTTCCCCAGACCTCAGGCATCTTTAGAATGTCCACCTCCGGGCAGTTTACTTTGCCTCCCATCATGAGTGTTTGGTGAACAAAATCAGAGCTCAGAACAGGAACAGAAAGCCTAAGGGGGACTGAAATGTACCAGTAGCTGGAGGAATCCCATATTCCAGGCTTTGGGGGTGGGGCTGTGTTTTAATCCCAAGTAACCATGGCAGTCAACACAGATGATCACCCCACTCTCTGCAGTGAATGCTAGTCTGGCCTTCAGGGAGGCAGGCGGGGCCCTTTTACTGGCTTATCCCGAGGCCAAGCTTCACTGCTTATAAACCTGGGCCCTCAAAGGCTGTCTACACCTTTGGGCCAGGGCAGGGTTGGACCCAGCAGAGCTGGTGGATGATGGTCTGGGAAGCAAATGCAGCCATGACTTTGTTTTTAGAAGAGAATCGAGACCTTCATCACACAGGCCCAGACCTCTCAACCTGAGATGCCTCTCTGTGAAGCTGGGACCCCTCCTATCCCCAGATTTCTGATGCCACCAGTCTCATCAGAACCTGCACTTCTCACAGTGGCCAGGGCCCCTTCTGGGTGTGCTGTCCCTTCTCCTGGATGGTGCTGCTGGGCTGGACCCATCCCTCCTTCACAGACAGAGGAGCTGAGCCCAGGGTGGCAGGGACCTTCCCCATTAAACTGGGTGCAGGGCAAACCCCAGAGCTGAACAAGGGCCAGGCTCAGACTCCAGACCAGGGCTCCTCTCCTAACCCGCAGTGAGCAGATGACAGAGCACCTATCTCGCTGAGTACTGAGCACCAAGGAGGTGACAGGCCATGGGAAGGGCTTGACTCACTGTGGATGTGAGTCCAGATCTGGTCCCCACTGTCCACTCATGACATTGTTGTCCCATCAGAGTTCTCAGAGCTGTCCCGTGTGCCCGATTCACTCTCAGGACACTCCTGTGAGAGCTGATGGGCTGGGAGGCAGCCCCGCCCTGGACATGACAAGGCAGGGGTCAAGGAGCTAGTGGCCAAGAGCAAGGAGTCCAGTGCTGACCCCTCACTGCCTGGCCTCCACTGGGCTCTTCACCACTGTCCTGCCCTCCCAGCCTTTCTCACTGCCCTGCTGCCCATCCCTGGCCATGTTTCTCAGCATGTGACACACAGGACAGGGTGGGGACAGCTGTCAGTGGTGCAGTCATCCTTCTGGGTTGGCGGGGCCCCGTGCTGGCCTCTTCAGGCCCCATGAACGTCACCTCATTTCCTCCACCAGAGCCAGGTGCCTGCTGCCTTCTGTCCAGCGTGTAAGCTCCTAGATGCTGTCTCTTCCTTTCTTTTCTGATTTTACACCCTTCATGGGGACTGGCCCTTCCTTCTTGGTTGGGGTGCTCTTTGGGGCTCAAGTCCTCATGTAACTGACCTGGACTTGAATAATTTTCCAACTTGCCATCCACTGGCATCCACCTGATGGGCTGCAGGGAGCCCAGGCCCTCATCCCAAGCCCCACCTGTGGCAGAGGAGGAGGCACCATCCCCTGGAGCATCGGGGGTCTTGGCTGTCTCTAGAGTATCTCACACAGTCACTGCCAGACATTTTGATCAGTATTTGGTTTTGGTTCAGTATATTTTCCAAAACATTTTAACTCCATAGTTTCCACGTCATTGTTCCAAGTATAAAGTTTAAAAATTTCACCATCATTTAATAACAAACATCTTGATATCACAAGTAGATAATATAGCCATTTCTATTTAACAAAGTAACGGAAGTTCTAGCCAGAGAAATTAGGCATCCAAATTAAAAAGGAAGAAGTAATATTTTTATGTTTGCAGATGACATGCGCTTATGATAGTAAACCAAAGAAGTACTTAGAAGTAATAAATGAATTCAAGAAGTTGAAGAATATAAAATCAACACTCAGAATTCAGTTGTATTTCTGTAAATTTGCAATGAGCAACCCAGTGTGCTGTGCTTAGTCACTCAGTTGTGTCCACTCTTTGCAACCCCATAGACTGTAGCCTGCCAGACTCTTCCATCCATGGGGTTCTATAGGCAAGAATACTGGAGTGTGTTGTCATGCTCTTCTCAACCCAGAAACAACCCAATAAAGAAATTTAAAAAACAATTCTACTCACTACAGCATCAAAAAGAGTAAAATAGGAATAGATTTAGCCAAGGCAGTAAAAGACTTGCACACTGAAAACTATAAAACATTTCTGAGACAAATAGATAGAAAGTTATCGCTTGTACCTGGACTGGAAAACTTAATACTGCTAATATGACAATGTTTCCCAAAGTGGTCCACAGATTCAACATCATCGCTATCAAAATCCCAATGGTATTTCCTTACAGAAATAGAATAAGCTGTCCAAAAGTTAGTGTGAACTCTTAAGAGGTCCTGAATAGCAAAAATCAATCTTGAAAAAGAAGAACAAAATTGAAAGAGTCACTCACAGATTTCAAAATATATCACAAGGCTACAGAAGTGGAATCAGTGTGCTGGCCTGGGTAGAAACCACAGACCAGTGGACTAGCTGGCAGTAAACAAGACCATCCAGTGAGGAAATGGCAGTCCTCAACAGATAGTGCTAGGAAAGCTAGATGTCCACACGCAGAAGAGTGGGGTGGAGACCCTTACCTGACCATATACAAAAGTTCTGTCTTGGGAGATGGGCCTCTGTTATCTGAGGATGCTCGGGGACCTGTCCTGTCTTGGGAGACAGGCCTCTGTTATCTGAGAATGCCCAGGGACTAGTTCTTTCCTGGGAGACAAACATCTGTTATCTGAGGATGCTCGGGGACTAGTTCTGTCCTGGGATATGGGCCTCTGTTATCCAAGGATGTTCAGGGACCCGTTCTGTCTTGGGAGATGAGTGTCTGTTATCTGAGGATGCTTGGGGACCAGTTCTCTCCTGGGAGATGGGCCTCTGTTATCCGAGGATGCTAGTTCTGTGTCCACTCTGCCCTTTTAATTTTAGGATGTCTGTGCCTGCAGCAGAGGGTTCCCACACAGGAGGCACTGGGGTGGATGGGGCAGGGGTAGTGGGGGCTATGAGCAAGAGCCTGGCTGTGGTTCCAGGGATGGAGTGGCTGCCCAGTTCATCTGATCCTGGTCATGAGGGCACACCGAGGGCTGAGTGTGAGGCCCCACATGTGGAGCAGGGGATGTTGCAGTGTAGACCTGGGTGAGGTCTCCTGCAGGGTCAGCCAGGCCCCGGACACAGAGCATTGGTTGCAGAATAAGACAGGACCATCAGCAGAGGCCCCCTTGTAAGTGAATGATGCAGGACTTATCTCTGCTGGCCTCCAGGTCCACCCTTGCTGCAGCAGGTATCAGAACCCCTACTTTTTAGGGGTTCATGTTCCATTTTGTGTACATACTACACAGTTTGTTCATCCATTACCTGTATCTACTTTTAGAGGAGACAGAATATCTCATTTTCATTCCTGAATCTCTTGGGAGTTCACTGGCCCATTGGCTTCCTTTTGGGGCCACCCAGGTGCATCTCAGGCAGGAAGGCAGGGTCACTTGAGTAGGAGGGAGGCTGACTGTGCGAGGCTGTGCAGGGCAGGAGGGTGACCTCTGGTTACTGTGGGAAAGCCTCCAGAGAGTGTGTGGAGGGCTTGGTGCAGTGGCTAGAGCCCTTACTCCTTGGCCACTTCCTTTCTTCTTCCTCCCCAAGTGGGTTGGTGGGCAGAGGCTGGGCAGACCCGATGCTGTACTGACAGAACAAGAGCTCTGGGAAGAAGTCATCCTCACGCCCCACCATGTCTCATGGACCTTTCTCTTCTCATGTCCACCAGGTCTCACTTATTTCCAACATGCAGCTCAAATTCTTTTTGCAGAAACACCTACAAGAGTGAATGTCAGTGTTGGTCCATAGGTGCCTTCAGGCTTTACAGTTCTGCACTCAGTGATGCTCTGCTTGGCCACCTCCCAGGGGACCAGCCCCTTCCCTCTGCTCTGAGTCAACAAGCTGCGGAGGACACGTCCTGGTTTTAACATTAGCCTGAGCAGGGATGTCATTATCAGTCATTTCCAAGTTAGAGCTTCCCTGATAGCACAGTTGGTAAAGAATCTGCCTGCAATGTGGGAGACCCTGGTACAATTCCTGGGTTGGGAAGATCCCCTGGAGAAGGGATAGGCTACCCACTCCAGTATTCTTGGGCTTCCCTTGTGGCTCAGCTGGTAAAGAATCTGTCTGCAATGTGGGAGACCTGGGTCCAATCCCTAGGTTGGGAAGATCCCTGGAGAAGAGAAAAGCTACCCACTCCAGTATTCTGGCCTGGAGAATTCCAGACTGTATAGTCCTTGGGGTCACAAATAGTTGAACACAACTGAGCGATTTTCACTTTCACTTTTCCAAGTTAAACCTTACCATGCGTCTACTGGGATGTAAGTGCTGTGTTGACAACCTCTGACTCATCTGTAGTGACCAGGGTTGTGGTTCTCAGGCTGTTGGCAAGAATACCATGAAGTGCACATTCTGTGGACAGTTAACATAGGACAACTTTTAAAATGTTAAACTCTTCCTTTATTGTGAGACATTAAGCACTAAAACGTGTTGCCCTCCAGGCAGGAGGTGAGTAGATAGTTTTTCTGAATTTATTTGATGACAAATGTCTCACAGAGCCAGTATCCTTTGGAACCGAGTTTGGGAAACACTGGGCTGGAAAGTACAGATGCTTGTTGGTGCTCCGTCCGGTATCTGCCATGTCTGTGCGAGCCTGCAGGTGACATATTTCACCCGCCTTCATTGGCCAGAACGAGCCCCCGGACTGCACCTGCCTTCCTGGGGTCCGGTCCAGGATGTGTACCTGGGGGGCAGCCGCTGGTCACCCCCTGAGTCTGGAGGGGCTCTGTCCCTGTCCTGTGTCCTAGCTGCATTGTTCCCACTCATGCATGGCTCGCCGCCATGGAATGTAGGTCTGGAAGCCGCCCTGATCCCTTTGCCCCACCTCCTCCTCCTTGGAGGCATCACTTTAAAGCCAGAACCCAGATTGAAGAGGTTCAGAGCGGCGCCCTTGGAGCCCTGCCACCTGAGTCTCCAAGCACTTGTGAAGGAGGAGCTTTCTTCAAGGCACGGCAGCCTGTAGGGGAAACACAGGAGTTCTGGGACGGGAGTGGCAGGGAACCAGCAATATGACTGTGCTTCCACCTCCTTCCTCTTCCCTCCCCTCAACCACTCTCTGGGCCTCCAAGGCTCCAGTCTGATACCCCCATCCTCTCTGACCCTCCTCGGCCACTGAGCCAGGTGAGTCTGTATTTTAATATCAGTCCCTGCAGGGTGACAGGTGTAGGGGCGCCTGGCTGCCTGGTCATCTGGAGACTCGGGAACAGGTGTGAGAGGGCCCCCATGCTGGGTGAGACGGGTGCTTCAGCCACTGCTGCTAGGCTGGGGAGGATGGGGAGAAGCAGGGGTCAGCCAGCTCGGGGCTGAGATCCAGGGGCCAGGCCACAGAAAGACCCTAGAGCCGATGCCTGGAGCAAGGCCCCACCCAGAGAGGGAGGCAGTGCTGCCAAGGCCAACCAGGCACAGCGTTACAGACAAGCTGCTGTTGCTGTTGTTTAGTCTCTCAGTCACATCTGACTCTTTGCGACCCCATGGACTGTAGCCCACCAAGCTCCTCTGTCCATGGGATTCTCTAGGCAAGAATACTGGAGTGGGTTGCCATTTCCTTCTCCAGGGGATCTTCCTAACCCAGGGATCAAACCCATGTCTCTTATGTCCCCTATATTGGCAGGCAGGTTCTTTACCACTGAGCCACCTGTGAAACTCTAAAGAGTCTTAACCACTGGACCACCAAGGAAATCCAGACAAGTTAGAAATCTCATTATGGCAAGATATACACTAGGAGAGATATTTACAGAGTGTATTTCAAACATGTTCTTAATCTGTGGAGAATTTGTTGAAAGCAGTTGTTTAAAACTACTGATTATGTAAAACAGCAAAGACTATAAGTAAATAATTCATAACAGAGAAAATGACAAAAGTGTTGGAAAACATTTGATCTTGGTGGCCTGAAAACATGGAGAAGTGTGTGATCTGAGTAATTAGAGAGGCATACGTTTGCAAAAGAGTACAGTGCTGTTCCTCAGCTGTCGAGTTGATGAGGAATGTGAGAGAGTGCAGTCTGGAGGAGGTGGTGGTGATGATCATCCCCAGGGATCTGCGCGGTGGGCTGAGAGCCTTGAAGAACCGTGTTGTGGGCTCTGTGGTCACCATGGGGATCCACCACCAGAATACAAGCCTCAAAACACGCGGAAGCCAAACCCCATCTCCACAAAGGCTTCCTTTAGTGTTGTGAAAAGTAGCCAACAGGGGAGACCGGCTTCATGGTATTAATTAATAGCATGGGGATCACTAAAGTCTCCTATACACAGTGAGTCCGATGTTATGCATCCAATTTAGACTGATTTTTATTAAGACTAATTCAAAAGGCGAGTGTTGGCTTTTAAAAATAGGCAGGATACCAAATAGCATGTACATTGTTATCACTGTATTTTTTAAAATCTTATAAACCTCTGCATGGAGAACAGAAGACAGCTGACAGGTAGATTATTAAGCCTTAAAGCAGATTTACCATTTCTGTGTGTCATGATTTTGTTTTGTATTCTCCTGATCATGATGAGATAAAACTGAGTCTTTAAGCCTGTGACTGACAACGCTGCAGCCGAGTATCCAGACTGTGTGGATTCCCCTGGAACTTCATGTAGTGATGGGGGAGAAGCTCTCCGTCCCACTGCTGCTTCTGCCTCTCAGGTCAACCTCCCAGACAGACAGCCTCCCCAGAGAGAGGGCCTCCCCAGACAGACAGCCTCCCCAGAGAGATGGCCTCCCCAGACAGACAGCCTCCCCAGAGAGAGGGCCTCCCCAGACAGACAGCCTCCCAAACAGACGGCCTCCCAGGTAGACATCTATCTCCCCCAGACAGATGGCCTCCCCAGGTAGACAGCTTCCTCAAGTAGACAGCCTCCCACGTAGACAGCCTCTCAGGCAGGTAGACAGCCTCCCACGTAGACAACCTTCCCAGGTAGACAGCCTCCCCAGGTAGACAGCCTCCCACATAGACAACCTTCCCAGGTAGACAGCCTCCCCAATAGACAGCCTCCCCACGTAGACAACCTCCCCAGGTAGACAGCCTCCCCAAGTAGACAGCCTCCCCACGTAGACAACCTCCCCAGGTAGACAGCCTCCCCAGGTAGACAGCCTCCCCACGTAGACAACCTCCCCAGGTAGACAGCCTCCCAGGCAGGTAGCCTGCACGTAGTATTTCATGCGAGGACAGTGCTGTTAGGTGGAACTGCCTTCCCCGCCTCCACTCCCGAGCTGCTCACACTCCCCTGGGCCCTCCTCACTATAACCCCCGGGGTTTTCTCTCCTCCCTGAGGCAAATTCCCCCTGGACTCTGGAGGCTCTGCATCCGTGGGAACCCATCCTTCTCTGGCTCCTTTCCTCCAGGGAGTTCTTCCCCAGTCCCGCTTCTAGCCACAACTGGGTCCCCCACACCCACTCTTCACTTTCCTTTGACCCAGAGGACTGTATTGAGCATCAGAAGAATTACTGAAATATATGTTTAAAATCAGGCTTCCCTGGTAGTGCAGCTGGTAAAGAATCCACCTGCAATGAGGGAGACCTGAGTTCGATCCCTGGGTTGGGAAGATCCCCTGGAGAAGGGAAAAGCTACCCACTCCAGTATTCTGGCCTGGAGAATTCCATGGACTATACAGTCCATGGGGTTGCAAAGAGTTGGACACGACTGAGTGACTTCCACTTTCATGTTTAAAATCAGTGACCTCAGTAATAAACTCCAAGAATGAGAGGCCTCATTGTCTAATAAATTAACCAAAATCAGATAATGGTCAATGAGGATGAAGAGAATGAGGCAAGTTTTTGTTTCCACAAGTCGAAAAGCAGCTTGTCTACATCTGCAGAAAATACACAGCAGCTTTGGTCTGGCAATTTCAGTCTGAGAATCTAACAGGAAAGAGAGAAAAGGACAGTGATTCATTCGTGAAGAAGTTCATCCCAGGGCTCCCCTGGTGGCTCAGTGGTGAGGCATCCACCTGTCAATGCAGGGGACACGGGATCGATTCCTGATCCAGGAAGATCCCCCATGCCGGGAGCATCTAAGCCTGTGGGCCACAACTACTGAGCCTGTGCTCCAGAGCTTGTGCTCCACAACAAGGGAAGCCACTGCAGTAAGAAGCCCATGCGCAGCAACACAGGCCCAGTGAAGCCAAATATAAATAAATACGAAGATCATCCCAACATTGAGGCCACTATAAAGACTGGAAGGATACTAGAACAATTTAAGTGAAAAACGGATACAAAATTCTTTGTGTGCTGGGACACTCCTCTGTTATCAATGCCTTACATATATGTATTGGGGGAGAAGACTGGAAAGAATATTTGCGGAGTGTCTTTTTTTTTTTAATTGAAAATATTTTAAGGATTCCTCCATCTGGTTAATTAACATATCCATCTTATCACACTTAAAAATTTTTTTTTGTCTGCTGAGAACATTGAAGTTCTATCCTCTTAGCAAATTTCAGTTATATCACCTGTAGTCACCAGGTTTTGCATCAGAGCTTCAGACCTTGTTGATCTTTTACCAGCCTCTCCCTGTTCCCCACTCCGGAGAAGGGGAAGAGGGAGGGGAGTGGAAGTGGAGTTGTTCAGTTGCTCTGCCATGTCTGACTTTCTGTGACTCCGTGAACTGTAGAACGCCAGGCTTCCCTGTCCTTCACTATCTCCTGGAGTTTACTCAGACTCATATCCATTGAGTCAATAATGCCATCCAACCATCTGTTGTCCCCTCCTCCTTTTGCCTTCAAACTTTCCCAGCATCAGGGTTTTTCCCAGTGAGTCGGCTCTTCGTGTCAGGTAGTCAAAGTATTAGAGCTTCAGCTTCAGCACTAATCTTTCCAATGAATATTCAGGATTGATTTCCTTTAGGGTTGACTAATTGGATCTCCTTGCTGTCCAAGGGACTGTCAAGGCTGGAAGCATGCAATTCCCTCCTGCTCCCCACTTTTCAGCCCTATTCTTATTACCAAGGAGCTAACTTAAATGTCATCTCAGGTTCCAACAATGAATTAATTGTCCTTCTGGATTCCCGCAGCACTTTGCTTACGACTTTTCTGCAACAATTTAATTATTCTGTGTGTTTTATTTATTTTGCTTCAGGCTTGTGAGATCTTAGTTCCCTAACCAGGAATTGAACCTGGGTCATTGGCAGGGAGAGCTCCAAGTCCTAACCAGTGGGCCACCAGGGAATCCTTTATTCTTTCTCCTGTGGTAGACAGTGCATGGCTATGTCCCCTCTCTGGACTGCAGACCACCTGAGGGCCGCGTCTGTGTCTTCTTTATCTCGCGTCATCCCTCTGAACCCCGGCCAGTCACAGTTCAGTGAGGAATGCTGGATGGGTGAGTGGACAAATGTGGATAAATGAGTGGTGGATGGCTGAGCCAGGACACGAGGGTATGGGTGAGAACCTCAGGATGGTCGGACAGTTGGGACCGAGCATGGACACAGCATATCTGCCACAAGATGCTCCTTGGTACCTCTGCCCCACTCCCGCTGCCAGCAGTGATGGTCAGATCTGTGACAGGTAATTGTAGGGACATTATTTTCTATTCTGTTCATCCTGGGTTCCCTGTAATTCTGATGGAAACTATGGTTTGCTTGAAATGAAAATTAAGCAAATCCTCCTTTGCTGTGTTTTTGTTTTCCTTGTACTGTTTTGAAGGGTGTACTGTTTACAGACTGAAAAACAATGGATTCTAATCTGAGCTGGAGATGAGGAGTGTAAGGGCAGCGTGAGACATTTGAGAAGCATGACCACACATGGCCACAATGAGTAAGTCACATGAAAGCTTTCTCCAGAAAATGTGCACTCGGCATTTTAGGACCACCTTGGCGGGGTAGCCCTTCAGACCTCAGGCAGTATTAAGAAAATAAACACTGTTAAGTCTTTAGGCAAATCTATTAGTACTGGTCTTCACCTGTGAATGCAATTCTATCTTCCTGATATGCTGGAAATGCCCCTAGATAAATGTCAAGTATGAGACTGGACACTGAATTTATAGAGCCCTGTACTGTGTGGAAGTGTTTTTCAAGAGGAGAGTGGTTTGACCTGATGCTTGTTTCAGGGATAAGCCAGAGAGTCAGGGAACCCAGGAATGTTGTCACCAGAATCCCCTTCAGGCAGGGACCCAGAGGGCACCCAGGAATGTCCTTGTTGGCAGCCCCTGGGTCTCAACCTCTAGAAACCAGTCAGAGATGCATGGAGCTCCGTTCTCAGGCCTCGAAGCCAGCTGTGGCCCTGGACAGCCTTACTAGGGCTTCGAGCAGAAGCCACATGCTTTCCACACTGCAGCCCACTGCTGAAGCACAGCTGGTGTTGGGTGGACACCAGGTCAGAGTCGAGGTGAGGTGGTGGAGGCCTCCTGCCAACAGGCCCTGAGCCTTCAAGGAGGGGAATGCTGAATGCTGGCTGATGGTGACCCCATACGTGATCTGCAGACATGACCCATGACCTGTCCTGCCTGCTCTCAGCAAGATGGAGGGCTGGCTCCACCCACCCAAAGCTCCATCACCAGGCCTGGCTGTGAGCTCCAGGCTCCTTCCTGTAAAAGACCTTGCTATCTTGAGGTCT
This sequence comes from Aepyceros melampus, assembly GCA_006408695.1. Classification (NCBI taxonomy): domain Eukaryota; kingdom Metazoa; phylum Chordata; class Mammalia; order Artiodactyla; family Bovidae; genus Aepyceros; species Aepyceros melampus. Next base: position 142,271 of record SJXQ01009576.1, on the reverse strand, counting down.
GAACATCTGTCCTCGAAGGTTTTCAGACAAAGAGGCGAGCAGAGCTGCTGTTGTCAGAGTGAGGCCCCTGCCTTCGGTCACTCCCTTTGTCCCCAGCTCACACCAGCGTCGGCTGCCACTGTAGCGGGACCCCATCTTGGTGCTCAGATGGAGCTTTTATTTCTTTGTGGCAATTTTAGTCTGGACACTCAGACCCTCAGAGTCTAGAGAACAGACTTGGACATCAGTTCCTCCTTTTCAAGGGTCCACTGGCGATGAAGCCTGGTTAATTTCTGTTTTTCTTGGACTAGCTGCCCCTTATAGGGAGACAAGTTTAAGCCTGTCTATAAAATATCTTCGTGGATTTTCATGATTGTTGCTCATCCCTTGAACCGAACCCAGGTTCACTGAGATTTTCCTTTGAAGTTGGCTAGCACGGTGTACTAAGCAATTCAGGAAGTTCATCATAAATCTTCATTTTTGCTGTGATTCCTCAACCTTCAGATTTTCCAGTTAGAGTTGCCTCAGGGGATTCTCAGTTCTTTTTGAAACTTCCGGAGGCCAAGGACGCTTGGACATGGAATCTGGGGCTCTGACCCAGGCCTGGCATTATTCCCAGAATCAGGAAATCCTTTGTAGGAGCAAAACCATGTGCCCCTGTAACAAAATGTGCTGATTCACAAAGCAGCTCATTTGCAAAAAATCAGTGTGTGAGCAAGTTCTGAAATTAGGACACCTGGGCTCAAGCCTTGGTCATGATGAGGTCATCTGAGACTGTGATGATGTCACCTGGGATGTGATGACATCACTTGGATGTGGTGGTATCATCTGGGACTGTGATGGCATCACTGGAGACTAATGATGTCATCAGGGACTGCAATGACATCACCAGGGTTGTGTGACATCACCTGAGACTGATGATACCACCTGGGATGTGATGACATCACCTGGGATGTGATGATGTCACTCAGCACTGGTTCCTGCTGGGTCCTGTGACAAGCACTCAGTCTCTTCTGGGTGTGGATATGGTGGACCCCAGACTTACCTAGCCACTGCATCCATTTCCCAATTCCTGACCCCTGGTAGAAGGGTGGCACTGGGGTCTGCAGATTGTCTTGACCATGGCTGTGGATAAGTGGGTGCATCTCTGTGGGTCACTTTTGAGGTGGGGTGCATCTCTTTGGGTCAATTTTGAGGTTCTTTTAAGGTTTCTTGAGCTTCCCAAGAGTCTCTGAGAACCCCCTTCCCAGGGGCTTCCCCCTAACCTGCAGAGCTTCCCCCAACCTGTATGAGCCCAGAAGGCTGAGCTGTTGGGACCACAACATCAGACTTGTCCAGTGTCTGCCTGCACTGCCTCCTAGGGGGACTCTGCTGGGTGCTTGCCCAGCCAGGATGCCACGCCCACTCCCTGCTGCTGGTCACCAGGCCGCTCCACTCTGACACGGTTCCTGACCTACCCGCACACCTGGAAGCCCCACTGAGGGCATCCCCACACCCCTTGGCTAGTGGCCCCTTGTGACGTTGCTCCTTTTGACACCAGCCCATCAGTCTGTGGCCCTGAGCTCTCTGCCAAAAGATGAGGCTCCGAGAGGGACTCAGGGAGCCAGACATCCCCACGTGCAATCTGGGGAAGGCAAGGAACCTGAATCCCAGCCTTGTGAGAAAAGGAAACTAATAGCTGGGGCAGCCATCTTAACTGCAGTTGCTTTTGCAAACTCCAGTTGGTGTCCCAGTGGAGCCTGGAGGCCAGAGGCCACCTGAGTTCTTAGTGTGTTGGGGCCACGAACACATGGGGGATGGTCCCTCAGCCCAGTTCAGGAAGGAGGGTTTTAACATGAATACATCAGCTCCTGAAAACAAGATAAAGCCAGACATAAGGGTTCCCTACAAAGAAGCCCCATGTCATTGGCACCAGAAGCCTTCTGTCTGTGGAGAGTGGGCCTGCATTACCGACTACTTGCTGCAAGTTTTGCAAGGAAGGTGCCATTCCCAGAGGAGATATCCTTAAGCTCTTGGTGCCGACTTCCTCCTCGCTGTCCCTGAGCCTCACGGGTGATGGAGGACACAACGAGGCGGCCGGTGATTGGAGAGCTATTCCGTGCTCGGCAGCTCCCAAGACGCTTTCTGGGCGCATGCGGGACAGCAGATGGCGGGGCCGTCTGCAGAGCCCACACCCATGTGGCCAGATTGACAAGCTTGTCGTGGGCTCGTTGAAGACATAAAGGAATCATCTGGCCACGCATGAAACTGGCGTTGTGTTGTCACTAACATTCGGTCGTCAACTGTTCTTGGAATAGGTGTTAAATTGTAACCGAGGAGCTGGCATTATCAAGACGAAATGGGAGTTTTCCAAGCTGTCAAATGAAAAGAAATCCTACCTACCCTTCTCTCATCCTCTCTCTGTCCCTGGGAACAAGGCCCTTCCCTGCTGCCCACGACTTGGCATGTGGCTCCACGCCGCCTGGTGATGACGCACTGTCACCGCCCAGGCTTATTATTTACTCTCAACTGGAGCAGATCTCAGATCTTTTGCTTCTACACAAAAGAACCTTAAAAACCACCGGTTCAGGGAGTTACTGGACTGAGACCTGGTGTATCATTCCGTAGAGTGTGGTTGTTTGTATACAAATTCACCATGTTGATGATGTGTCTCAGCTGAACCTTGGCTGTGGTGGAAATGGGTGCAGCGTTCAGTAACCACGATGACCATGGGGCAGCCCTGGGATGTGCCCAGCATGCAGGTGTCTCTGTGTTTGGTTTTTAAACATGCTGGAAGCTATGCAGATTTCCATCCCGTGGCCTTATGTGACAGCACGCATGATGAGAAGTGGCAGGTTCTTAACACTGAGAGCATGTGCTGAGGCCTGGGTGGGGGGCAACCTGCAGTCAGGAAATGATGGCTTGGGGTTTTTAGCCCCAAACTGGGTGACAGTGAAATCTTAAAAGGGGGAACACTGGGAAACCAGTTAGCACTCTCAGACCCCAGTTTGCTTGTCTGGCACCTGGTGGGTCGAGCTGAGTGACCACTGAGCTGCCCTCCAGACCAGTCAAGGGCTAGATCCTAGGCTTTTCAACCTGGGTCTGGCTTCCCACCTTGAGATGCTTACTGTGTGCTGGGGGCTTGTTAAAGTACAGAATCTGACTCTGAGATCCATGGACGCAGATACCATGGCTACTGGGTCCTTCTTCATCTGTAAATTGTCAGAGCTCCTCTTGTTGTTTTTCCCTCAGCAGCAAAGACATGTAAGGATGCAGAGCAAAACTGATGCGTTGTACCAGCCACTCGATCAACATTTATTAGTTAACTGATGGGAAAAGAAGTTTGTATCCAGACTGTGTTTGCAGGCTGGGTATCCAGGCCTGCAACACTCAGAGTTCCCCTAGGCACACACATGAGCATGTGTACACGTGAGCACACCCCTGCACACACGTGCACACATGCATACCCCAAGTCCCTGCTGGGAGCCCCAAGGCCCAGTTCTCCCCACCTTACCCTCCAACACAGCCTCTCTTTTCTCAGTGTCTCCTTTATGAACATCTCCATAACTTGTCACTTTCCATATCAGTTCAGCCCAGATTCCTCCTTGTAGCTGCCAAGCCCCTAGTTCCTTGTCCTGATAGCCTCCCTGACCCCAGGAGCCCAGCCACACCCACTGCTCTGCTCCCACACCCTCCCTGGCTTCAGGTCCTGCAAACCCAATGTTCAGTCTTGAGCTTCTAATAGCTCACCTGGTTCAGGGCTTAAATATTACCTTCATTCTTTCTGTATATGTTTTCTGCCTCTTTGGCCAGATGGTGAACTGAGATAGGGGGCCGTGCATGTGACTACTTATCTTGTTGCCATTTCCCATTTCCCCAGGGTGTCTGGCAGAGTACTGGGTGCAGAGTGCTGGGTGCACAGTGTGGGCACACAGTGTTGGGTGCAGAGTACTAGGTACATAGTGCTAGGTGCAGAGTGCTGGGTGCATAGTGCTGGGTGCACAGTAGGTGATGACCTGACATTGTCTCATGGGCTCATCTACTGCCCGTGGAGCCCATGGCTCCCTGACCTGGGAGGTGGCCAGGACCGTTCCTGATGGTCAGATGGAGCCTGGTTTGAGCCTCTTGTTCTCCTGAATCTGGGATGGGGGGGTGCTCCATTGAACACGAGCCTTTGAAGATGCTGTCAAGATGATGTGGAGAATTGCCAGGAAAGCAGCAACAGAAGGCTGTCAGGAGAGAAAAGAAGCTGAGAAATTTCTGGGTTTGCATTATGCTCGAGGGGTAGGGAGGCTGTTTGGAGTTTCAGTGTTCTATGTGCAGCTGCCTCCACTGGCTTTGGTTGGATGAGGCCCATGTGCCTGAAGGCAGGTGGGGCGTGTTCACTTGGGATGGGAGGGCTTCTCCGCTGTGGGATTTGGAGGTGGGGGCTCAGGTCCAGGAGGCCTGGGGGCCTCTCAACCTGTGATGCTCATGGAGGATGCGCTGCTAAGCCTAGGAGGCCCTGCGTGGTGGGGAGGTGAGCCCCCCACTCCCAGTAGCTGCCTATTCAGGGCATCCGTGGCTCCAGAGCCGGCACCCAGCTCTGCAGTGGCACCCATTTCCACTGACTCTCATGGCTCAGTCACGCAGGGGAACCACCAAAAGCTGAGCCGTATTGATGTCTTTTCAGTCTGAAAGTAATATGTATTTTTAAATGTTTGCATCTAATTATAAGCATTATTTATGCTCCCTACAGAAAATGTAGAATGTGTAAATGTATAAAAATACTGTTTAAAGAAGGAAATAGAACTTGCCCTTCCCCTAACGCAGAGTGAACCTCGTTGAGCCTTTGTTGTTCTACACACGTGTTTGTTTCCAAACATGATCAGTCACGTTTGTGTGCTGGGCTCTCCGCTTCATCCTTTGTTTAGAATATATTCACTTTTTTAGAATGTTTTAAAGGCAGAATATTTAATGACTGTGAAACAAATCATTGCAGATATTTCCCTACATTGTGGAACAAGTCACCTGGGCTTGGTCCCAGTCTTCTCTATGTTAAATAATATTTTATCTCATTGCTTCTAGTTGTATTTTTCCTCACTTCTATTTTGGACTTTTTTCTCTTCCCGTCACTTTTCTAGCCGCACGTGCTGTCTGGCAGGACCTGTTTTGGTGAGGGCACGACAGGGCGCCCACCTGCCTGGCTGGGCTGGGACCACAGAGTGGTCAGGGTTTGGGTCCACTTCACAGTGACCCAGGAGGGCAGGTGGGGAGAAGGCTGGGGGCAGAACTCCCAGAAATGGCGCCAAACCTGCCATACCCATGGTTTGTGTGGCCTCTGGGTTGATCTGGTGGGATTGGTGAGGAAAACCCTCCTTTTAGAAACACCCAGCACTGCAGCAGAGACTTGCGGATCCTCACAGCTGACTGGAGTCTGCTCCTTCCTACCAGCATGTATCACAATCTGAGGGTCTGGACCATGTCCCCCTACATGGAGTCAGAGGCCACCACAGCTGAGCACATGGGTCCTGGCCCTGCTTCTCGTGGTCTGAGCACTCATAGCATCACCAGCTCAGGCCAAGGGCAGAAACCTGAGGGCTTGATCTCCTCACCCACAGCCCATCTGCACACCTGGCCCCCTGACCGGTAGAGGATGGGAGGCAGGGAGCCCGGGCCAACCCGGGAGCCCTTTCCTCCGTCAGCCCAGTTTCCCAGGCTCTGTCTTCCTGGGCTGTGTCCTGTCAGAGTGGAACTGGGTTTCACCGAAGAGGAAGCGTCCTGTCTTAGCATCCCTGCTCTGCCACTGCCATCCTGAAATCCCTCTACAGCATCCCTGGGGACAGAGCCCTCCCCACCCAGGTCTGGGTAGGATGTGGGCATTTCTTCTCAGTCCAGAGTCCTGTTCCTTGACACAACACAGCTTTGCTGCTCTGTGTCGGTGGAGCTGGGTGTCCCATGCCTGCAGTCCAGCCTAGCCCAGGGCTGGGGCTGCCACAGCCTTCTTGTCTTGCTGTTTGTTGGAGGGGTGGTGTTTGTGGTCTGCGGTTGTTGTGTGCCCCTCCCCACCCAGGAGACAGGTCACTCCAGCCAGAATCCTTTCTCCTGTCGAGTCAAGGATGTAGGTGCAGCTCCTTGGAGCCTCAGCAGTACATCCCTGCAGGTAGGTGGGCGCTCTGTAGGAGGAGTTTGTCCTCCTTTGCGTTCCTTTGTCCAGTCAGCAAACGTCTGAGCACCTCCCTGGTCCCACGGGGAGGCCCACCTGGAGGGGGTGCTGGCTGAACTAGGCCTCAGCCGAACCCCAACAGGGAGCCCACAGGTGGGGTGCCCAGAAGAGGGGCCTCACAGGTGATGAGGAGGATTTAGTAGTGGGCGAGGGAAGGAGCTGTTGCCTCAAATGTTACATTTCAGCTGAAGTGAGGACACATGAGGCCTGGAGCCACCCAGGGTCTGACCGCTCGCCATGTCCACATCACCTGCTCCCTGGTGCCCACTGCATGCCAAGCGCTGGGCCCTGAGTGAAGAGCTGAGAGGGACAAGTCAGTTTCTGCCCTCAAGGAGCTCTGGTCCAGGCAGGAGAGACAGACACACGTCCACAGTGGGGGAATCGGGGGCGGAGTCTTGGGGGGTTAGGGTGTGGCTCTGACATGCCAAGTCCCCAGGAGGAGTCACTCCTGATGTTATGTTAGTATTATTATTTCAAGTGCTGTAAATCATAGGAAGACTGCCTTCTGCCTGTCTTCTTGGAGACTCCTTTGTAAAACAGTTGAAAGGAAGCCCACAACAGAGGGGAAGGGAGCGAAGAGGTGAGACTCTGCCGCCTGGTGACCAGAGCTGACCGGCCCCTGGGGAGGAACCCCGAGCCTGTCCCCACCAGCACCTGGCCTCCTGAGCTGGCCCTCAGGCATGCTCCAGAATGGAGAGGCACCTGGGCAGGAACCTCGAGCCTGCCCCCACCAGCACCTGGCCTCCTGAGCTGGCCCTCAGGCATGCTCCAGAATGGAGAGGCACCTGGGCAGGAGCCCCGATCCTGCCCCCACCAGCACCTGGCCTCCTGAGCTGGCCCTCAGGGATGCTCCAGGATGGAGAAGCACTGTCCCCTAAGGCACTGTTCCTTGGGGAGGACCGGGGTGGGGGACACCCAGTGCTGGGCTGGGAGCTTCCGTGTGTTCCCCCGAACACATGGAAACCCTGACTTTAGGGCACCTGCACTTGGCAAATCTTAAACCGGTTCTGCCTGGAATATTCTTACAATCAGAGGGACATGAAGTACAAAAGAACCCCCTGCAAGGCTCTTTGCTCTGTTGTCAGCACTGGATGGAGGATGTGGTTGTAGTACGGGCTCATTTATTTATTGATTAAAATGCTTACAAAGCCCAGCGTGTATAGCCAGGCTGAACATTCAATTAAAAGCCTGCAAAGAAGATTCAGAACTGCTGGGTGACAAGCAGGCCGTGCAGAGCATCTCCAGGAGGGGAGGACTCAGAGCCAGCAGGGCCACCGCCCCCCTGCCAACAGTTTGGAGTCGGAGCACCGTGGCCCACAGTGCAGCTGCTGAGCAGGCAGGTAGGCAGGGAAGCTCACCTGGGGCGGAGGACAGGGACGAGCTTGGTGGTGGGCATGAGGGCAAGTGTCTCCAACTGGGGGCTGGCCACCCTGAGGCCTCCTTAGGGAAGGACTTGGATGAGGTCCTGGTGCCAGAGTCTGGTCTCCACGTGGACAGCTCAGGGTGGCAGGTCCGTGTCCTTAGGAGCTCCTCCTCCTCCATCCGGCCCCTCCTTCCCTCCACCTGCAGGGAGTGGACGCCAGCAGGACCGGCCCCCGGCTCAGCCTGGTGCCCACTGTCCCCCACCTTCCTGGGAAATCAGAACAAGAGCTCTGGCTCTGGCCCCATCCCCTCGGGGATGCTGGCGGCCTGCTAGCCCTGTGCGTGGGGCGCCCGGCTCCCCGAGCTCTCACTGACTGACAGCTACTGCCTTCATCCTTGTGAGCTGCCAGCCGGTCTGCTCGAGACCTGAACTTGTCTAAAGGCTGCAGACAGCTAAGTGGTCACGTGTTTTCCTGGCTCTGCAGGCGTGAGGGCTTAGACGGTGGCCTGGCCCCCAAGTGGAGGCCAAGGGGGTCCTGAAGGAGAAGGGCTGGGCCTGGACTGAGCTGGAATGGGTGGATGGGGAGTGGGTGCTTTGCACCGAGATCCACAGGAAGTGAGGGGATGAGTGAAGAGGGGTCTGGTCCCCACGCAGAAGATGCCAGCGGAGGAGGGCGGACAAGAGCTCTGGCGGCTGCAGTAGAGCCGCATGGTCCCGCGTGTGCTTCGGACCCCGGGGTCTGCGCTTGGCTCCAGACACTGTGATCTGGGCACACAGGTCTCTGCGGTGTGCTTGTGACTTGTAAACGGGAGGCTGTGCCTTTCTCGACTCAGTATAACCGGCATGAGTTCTTTATTTCTCTCTTACCGTGACTTGAGACAGAAAAGTATCCGCGCCTGGCGTCCTGCTCACCAGTGACACTGGTGTTTAGCTCCCATTGCTCTGATATGCCTGTTGGGAAAGCAAATGTACAAAAGAAACTTTTCACAGACTGAACTTTCCTTTGGCAAACTGCCCTCATCCCCAAATCCAGCATCACATGTGCCATCTGAGACCTGTTACTGTAACATCTTCAGGGGTACCCAGTGGGGTCGGGTGTCAGGGGCTGGGGTTAGGGGTCAAGGCCAATGCCAGTTCTCTGCCCAGAGCCCCCTCTTCTGTGCAGCAGCACTTGAAAAGGGGTGTTTTCCCTTTGGTTTGGCTCTTCCCAGGGTCATGGATGGTTGAGGGGTGCCTTGGGGCCCAGTCAGAGGGGAATCTCTGGATGCTCCCTCTGGCTGGTGGAACCGACAGGAGCTTGTGTTCGTCTTTTCTGGCTTCACTTTGGGAGCAGCCCTGACCTCGCATGATGAGCAGGTCACATTGAGACAGACCCGTCGTCTTTCTGTGCACCTGTCCCGTTCTGTACCTGCGCCCCGATGTCACTTCCTCATTTTCTGCCAAGTTATTATATTCTAATAGTCAGAGGGACAGGAAATGCAGAAGAACCCCCTCACACGGCTTTCTTTGCCCACCCTCTGCTCTGTTGTCAGCACCGGACGGAGGATGTAGCCGTGGTGCGGGCCAACACGGAGCCCCTAGCGGTGGATAGAGTCGCACAGACCTCGGAGCTGATGCTTCTGTCAGCCTCAGCCATGCTTGTTCATGGTGGTGCATCCAGGCTGGAAGCGCTTGGCACGGCCGTGGAGCTGACCTGGGCACCATGTGGCCAGTCCTGCAGCTTGACCTCAGCCAGGGCAAGACTGCGGTGTGCTCCTTGGTTGAAAGACATGTCAGCAACTCAGAACTGGCACCTTGCTTATTTGAAAACTCAGAGTCTTACAAAGAATCACAGATTTTAGTAAACAAAATGTATGAGGCCTGAGGGACAGAGTGCATCGCCGCTCAGGTCTCAATCCTCCCTTCCCTGTGGCTAGAATTCTAGCAAGTTCCATTCTTGGCCCTTTATGATCTTTCACTGACTTTTATCACATGAATGCCCCGTCAGAACCATTTTCAGGCGAACGTTTGTCACCCCTGCCTGGCTCCCAGGCCTTCGGTCACCCCAGAGGGAACCTGCACTCCCGAAGCTGTCACTCTCCTCGCCCCACCCCCGCCCCCAACACTTGCTCTCTGACTCTGAATTGGCTTCTCTGGGGTTAGGGAATGATACAGGATGTGTCCTTCCGTGTCTGGCTTCTCTCTCAGCATGAGGTTTATACTTTCATCTGTGTTGAAGCCTGTGGCAAGATTCCCTTCTTCTTCTTTTAAAATAATATTTATTTATTTGCCTGTGCCGAGTCTTGGCTACTACACGCAAGGCTTCGATCTCCAGAGCAGCGGGTGGGATCTTTCCTGCTGCAGCAAGCCAACTCTTAGTCGTGGCATGTGAACTCTTAGCTGCACCACGTGGGGTCCAGTCCTCTGACCAGGGATCAAACCCGGGCCCTCTGCTTTGGGGGTGTGGCTTCTTAGCCACTGGACCACCAGAGAAGTCCCCGAATTTCCTTCTTTTTCAAGGCTGATACTCTTTGTGCTTATATGCATTCTGTGTGTCCCTCACCTGTGGACATTCGAGCTGCCTCCACCTCTGGGCTGTGGTGAGCAGTGCTGCATGGAACTTGCTGTGTGGGCATTTGCTTCAACACCTGTTTTCAGTTCTTTGGGGTGTATTCTGGGGCATGAATTGCTGCGTCCTGCGGTAATTCTGTTTTTATCTTGTTGAGGAACCTCCAACAACTCTTGGGTTTTGTTTCCAAATGCACTAAGCAGGAGAGACTGACAGGTGGCCTGTCTGGAGGGTTGAGAAGGGATGGAAGAGAGGGGCCTGGCTCAAGCCCACCGGGGAGGGGTCGTGTGTCCTGTGTTCATCACCTCCACTGAGAAGCCAGGTGGGACCTGGAAATGGGTGGGACCCTCGTCTGCACCAGCATCCTCGACTGTGGCCCGATATCAGGACCCATCCTCCTTGGGCAGGGCCAGACCTCACCCTGACATCTCGAGGATGGGTCTCTGTGTTTGTGGTCACTGCAGGAGGTCATGGTGTCACCGGGAGAGCAGCCACAGCTGGGGCATCCCTGGTCCTCACATTTGGGTGCTTGCTGTGTGCCATGTTCTGTGCCCTCTGTGTGTGTGATGCATTGAACAGACTGAAGCCCAGAGGGGCTGCTTACTTAGTCCGAGGCCACACAACTCGGCTGACATGGACCTGCCTCGCAAGCTTTGTGAGTACAAGTGGATGAAAGGGAATACTCTGGAGCTCAGTGTTCAGGGGGATCTAGTCTCCTGGCTCACAGAAGGGACATTCTCCCTGGGAGTGGTGTTTGCTTTAAATCCACTTTTGGTGGTCAACCTCAGACACCGAGGGTGGGTAACCTTCCCCACCATGGCAGCAGGAGTCGAGGAGAGGGGTTGGCCTTCCAGGTGCTAGTGGGCAGGAGCAGGTGCTGGGCTTGGGAAGCAAAGGCGCCTGAGGAGGAACAGTGAGAAGAGGTTTGGGGAGGGTTTTGGGGGGTACAGAGAGGAAGGAGCCCCAGGACCTTCCTCCCTGAAACAGGGGAGAGGGAAGAGGCAGCAGAGAAGACCCTCTGAGCACCTGGGCCCATGGGGTGGGGCCCTGAGGCACAAGGTGGCAGGCCTGAGCCGGTACCTGAAGGTGGGCGGAGGCAGCGGCAACCTGGGCGAGTAGCCAGGGGACCGTGAGGAGGGGCCTCGTGTGTCATGCAGCCTGTTTAAGAAAGCAGGGCTTAGAATACTGTCTAGAAGAATGTGCTTTTCCTGAAATGATTAAATGGGTAAATCCTCAGTTATCTTCTAGAGGCTCAGGATTTCAATAACGATGCTTGGGTGTAGCCAGGAGCGCAGGGACGTGGTGCCCAGAGTCAGTGGGCCACCTGGTGGCCTGAATCACAGCCTTTCCTCGCTGCTGGCATGCAGACCGCCACTACTGGGACAGAACAGTTAACTTCTTCACTCTCATCACCCCAGCCCTGGGGAAGAGTGTCTGCATCCTAATTTGCACGCGTCTGTCACTCTGCCTCATCCTTATGGTTGTGTATACATTTGTCAGTTTCTTTAGATGCCTAAGACAAACCTGCTCCTTCATGAATCATTTCATGAATCTTTTTTTTTTCCCCCTTTATTTAGGTGTGCTGGATCTTAATGGTGGCACATAGGATGGTATCTTCAGTCTTCATTGCAGCACTCGGAATCTTTAGCTGTGGCATGTGAATTCTTAGTTGCGACATGTGGGATCTAGTTCCCTACCAGGGATCGAATCCAAGCCCCCTGCATTGGAAGCACAGAGACTTAGTCTCTGGACCACCAGGGAAGTCCCTAGTGACTCTTCTTAAAGGGACTACTCTCCACCAGACTGTTTCTTACTCTGTAAATTCCTTCACCATTCTGGTTTTATTTAATGTGGGCTTTAACTATACTGGGCTTCCTTGTGGCTCAGAAGGTAGAGAATCTGGCTGCAATGCAGGAGACACGGGTTCAGTCCCTGGGTTGGGAAGATCCCCTGGAGAAGGGAATGGCAACCCACTCCAGTATTCTTGCTTAGGAAATCCCATGAACAGAGGAGCCTGGCAGGCTACAGTCCACGGGGTTGCAAAGAGGTACTGGCCTCAACTTTTGTCACTGAGTCGGAAGCTGGATGGCGTAAGTGTACTCAATGGGACATTACAGACCCATGTAGGCAGGATGTTCCCAGAGCCTCCCCATGGCTGGAAGGCTCCTGGGAACCCTCAGCCATAGCCCCCCACACCCAGTGCTCACCCCAGGCTGTGCGTCCAGGATGGCAAGGCCAGCCGTGCATGGAAAACAGCTGCTGGGCTGGATGGTGGGGACACAGCATGGCCTCAGCAGAAAGACAACAGGCTGCAGCTTCTGCTGGTCTGTGTTGTTGGCAAGCGGCTGTGTTTTTCAACTTGCTCTCTGGGGCCTCCTGTTGAAGGTGAGCCCCACCACGTGTGGAGCACTGCACTGTCTTCATGACGAGGTGGCAAGTGTAAAGGCTCCTGGGCCCAGCCCCTACGCCCTTTGTCCCTGCCTGGCTCTCGTGGGACAGCAATGCCTGTCCACCTATGCCCTCATCATTGGGAGAAACAGGGAGCTTTCGAGATGTGTTGGGCGGTTTTTAGGTCTGAGATTAGGTTTCACACAGGTATATCAGGATTTTTCCATCCAAATTGTAAAATTTCTGGTATTTAGGGATTTGGAGCTTTTGAAGGAAAGAGAGGGCAAAGTGGGTGAAGCTGAGATCTGCCCTGAGGGCCAGCAGGAGGTGACCTGGGGGTTGTGTGGGCTTCTGCCCAGCAGCCAGTCTGCTCTTGGGGCTGCGGGGCCTCTGATGTGGGAAGGATGGCAGATAGAAGAGGGCAAGGCTCACTCCACCCAGTTGCTGCTGGGAAATGGCGCTTGGTGGCTGGTGGCCCTTCAAGCTGGCTGGGGGCTCAGTGTGTTGGGGTCCCTCCTCTAGACAGTGGCTCCCTGCTCAGCACAGGTGAGCCAGTGAGCATGTGTGTCCCTATGCCCATGGCTGCTCAGGTGGCCTTTATACAGTCCATGACATGAAGAGAGCTTGTCACACATGTAGGAGTTCTGTTACTTTTTTTTTTTTCAATAGGCTTTACTTTTTGAGCAGTTTTAGGTTCACAGCAAAATGGAGAGGAAGGTACAGAGTTCCCATATGCCCTGCCCGCATCTGCACAGCCCCCACCACCCCCCAACCCCCGATGGTACATCTCTTACAGGTGGTGAGCCTATGTTATCATCACCCAGAGTCCACAGGCCACGTGGGCAGTGATGGGCATGCTTGGGGTTGCATCATCTGCAGGTTTTGACAAATGTGTAAGGGCCTATTGGAGGAGGAAATGGCAACCCACTCCAGTATTCTTGCCTGGGAAATCCCATGGACAGAGGAGCCTGGTGGACTACAGTTCATGGGGTTGCAAAGAATTGGACATGACTTAGAGACCAAATGATGATGACAGGACCTATGCCTGCTGTTAGCATGCCATACAGAGAAATTTCAGTGCCCCCAAGATGCCCTGCTTGTCTTTCCAAGTCTAGAAGTTCCCCACTCCGCAAAGCCCTCTTAACCCTTTGTCTCGGTCCTGGCTTCATGAAGACACTGACAGCAGCCTTGTGTGGCATCTGGTGAGGATGGGAAGGACGCGGCCGGGAGCCCTGGGTGCATCTGGGGTAAGGGTGACTAACGTCCTAATGGCATTGGTCCTGCTGGGCCTGCCCACGTGGCTGTCTCTGGGGGGCATGGGGGGATCAAGAGGTGAAGTGGTTCCCATCCCGTGTGACCACCTATGGCCCCTCCGCTGGAGAGCAGGGCCCAGGCTCTGGCTCTTTCGTCAGTCCACCGAGGCAGCTCAGGGCCAGGTGAGCATGAGGAGCTGGGGGCTCTTCCCTGCAAAGAACACGAAGAATTCAGCTACCTCGGATCCCCCTGGGTTTCCTAATCCAAGGTCAGTTTCCATGGTCAAGAGGAGGCCCCTTTCCTGTGGGATCCACGCTTGTCCTCTGGGGCCACCAGCCTGAGCTGAACCTCCCAGCCCTCAGCTTTGAGGTCATCAGGACCCATGTCAAAATTTCACTCTTCATCACACAGGTCTCAGAACCGTTGTCTGTGTGAAATCCCCATGAAGTGTCCACGTGGAGGCAGGTGCTCCGGTGGTGAGCCGCCTCCTACGTGCAGACAGACCACTTCTGGAGAAAATTACAGTGCCCAGGCTGGTGTGCCTAGTGGGCGTGGACTGTGGCCAGACCAGACTCGGACCCCTACACTGCTCCATCATCTGTGGGACCCTGTACAACTTCCATAAGCTTTCTGAGCCACAAACCTGTGAACCAAAGATAATGTTGCATCTTGCAGGGTTTTAACCAGGACCAGACAGACATAAGTAAGGCATCATCAGAGGTTGTTCACAGGTGCTCAGAACACGGCTGTGGGTACCAACCAGCTTCAGCGAGGAGAGCCGTGTCACTGCCGACAATCATTAGTCAAAAGTCACAGAAACATGGCCGTGAGGGAGCACGTCTATCAAGGACTGCTGCTCTGTGCCAGCTCTGAGATGATGCAGGCAGTGAAGGAGCAAGCCTCACACCCTCCGAGTCACTTTTAATTAGGCTGTTCTCATCAAAACGCTGCTCCTTCACTCTCTTGCCACTTAATTTAGAAAATTGGTGGAGCAAGTGTGGCATGCAGATTGCCTCTTCCTCTGAACATTCTTCACTACCAAAGCCGCCGCGGATGGGAAGCATTTGAAGTGGAAATGAATGGGGTCAGGGCACAGACTTGTTGATTCCTGATTATCTGTTGTAGCATTTTAAAAATTAGATTGTGCTTTGTTTCCATTTAACAAAGGAAGGAAAGTGTGTCAGTGGCGTTTTTATTAAAATAGAAAATTGACGAACACTCTTCAGTGGCTTGAAAGGATTACAAGAGGTGAGACACACCCACAGAGGATGAAATTTTGCCAGATTAGGAGTCCTATCGGGTACAGCTGTCTTGTGGTTGCAGCGACCTGGTAAACACGAATGAACAACAGCAATGTCAGATTGGTCCCTGCGGGCAGCTTGAGGAAAGGCAGATTTCCGCAGCAGAGGCGATGAGGGTCTCCCTCTAACTGCCAGGATGAACACGGGAGATGTGAAAGCAGAGGCTTGTCTACATCTGACGTCAGAGGCCGGCCGTGAGAAAACCAAACTCCTGCCCAGATTCCAGCGAGCACCCACCACCTCCAGAGCCCGGCATAGCTGGGACTTCAGGCCAGTATGGGGTGGAAGCTGGGGTCACTTCCTGCAAGTCTGTGCTCGGAAAGTCGTCATTCAGAGCCAAGGCAAATACCGCGTTTCAAGGAGTGGATGGCTCTTAAAAAGGCACCTCGATAACTGGAAGGCACAGCAGGGCAAGAGGATGGGCGGGAAAGAAGGAAGGGACTGAATAGGGTGGAGGACAGACAGACAGGATACCTGGCACGGCTTCTAACAGCCTGGAACCCCCAAGCAAGTAAAGCCACTGTGCATGAGGGCGGCCAGGCCAAGAGGAGGCCGAGCCACGCCTGAGAACTGCCTCCCAGAACAGCCTGGCAGGAAGGATGGCAGGAGCCCAGGGCACGGAGTGAAGAGTTGAGCTGAAGTCAGCCAGGAACACCGTGAGTCTTGAGGAAGCTTGCATTCCTAATTAAGGCTGTGAGTAATTTCATGGTGGGGCCTGCACAGCAATGTGTGTGCTGGCTCTTGAGAGCTACAGCAAGGCTGGATTTGCTGAATGAGTGAATCTGCAGTGGCCTCCGGTCAGATGTGAAAGGACAGTCCACTGCAGAAATCACACTTAAAGGTGCAGCAATGGAGCACAAAGAGTGCCCAGGGACGTGATCTCCAGTTCATTAAGCGATGGACTGTCAGCTTAGTCCTTGGTTTTCAGCAGAGAAGAATGTAAATGAGGGCCCTCTCCACCTGGGCAGTCAAGCTTGCGCGGTCTGTGTACTCACCACATTGAGACCTGGGTTGACAGCTTTATTGCCATCAGTTAAAAGTTCCATGCTCAGGCCTTGTAATGTTCAGATGAGGCCAAGAGGTGGCGCTTCCCTGGCTCAATGGGGATTTAACGAGTAGACAGACTTACAGGAAAGTCCAGTGTGGGATGTGCTGCCTGGCTGTCCGGGCTGCACAGGGGGGCTCTTCTACTGTCTCTGTCTGTCTGACCCCAGGCAGTCTCATCGAAACGTCAGCAGAGATGGGGGCTCCCGGTCGCTCTGCTGCTTCTACTCTTCCCACGGACTGAGCTCCCAGCTGAGCTCTCCAGAGGAGGCTTGGCCTCTGTGGACGAGGCATGGGACGAAGGGGGCCAATACTTCTGAGGGGCATCCGGACCCTCTGGCTCATCAGGTCCTGGTCTGGAGGTCGTCAGGTGTTCAGTCCAGGCTGACACAGGGGCAGGTCCCCGTCAGGCCAGTCGTACCAGAGAGGATGCCCTGAAGAAGAGGCTGGGAGACTCCAACTCCAGGCTCTGTGCATGCTCCATGAATGGGGATACACGGGCACACACCCACGTGGGCTCACGGAGCACACACCATCCCAAGGAGTGTTCCGTGAGATTTAAAGGAACAACCACAGTGGTTATCTGCTAGTTGTCTGCGGCGCCCCCACCCCCAGGAGGAATATAGGTGGAGGTGGGAAGGGCATGAAATAAGCCCCCAACACAGCAGTGTCCGGCGTGACCCAACCTGAATGGCAAGGCTGCCTGCACGCGCCCTCCTGCAGTGGCGGGACTGTCCAGACGCTGTTCTAGACTGCTGGCCAGCCTGGCTTGCAGATGTCCGAGCTTGTTGTCAGTGTAGGTCCCCAAAGGGCTCCGAGGCTCACCTTTCAGTTTCTAAGTTTCCATTTTAATCTTTTTAAGTGGTTTTTAGTATAGTCACAAAGTCGTGCGACCAGCGCACTGATCCCAGAGCGTTTTCATCACCCCAGAAAAGAACCCCACACCCTGTAGCAGTCCCTCCCTCTCCTCCGGTCCCCTTCCGTCCCCCAGCCCTGGGGCCACTCAGCTGCTTCCCGTCTCTATGGATTAGCCTATTCTCACCACTCCATATAAATGGGATTAGTATGTGGCCTTTTGTGTTTAACTTCTTTCCCTTAGCATCACATTTTCAGAGTTTTGTCATGCCTGTCACACATATCAGCACCCCATTCTTTGTACGGCCGAGTAGTAACACGTCACATAGAGAGGCTCACTGGTTCTCGCTGATGCCTGTCAGCCCGTGGACACTTGGGCTGCCATCACCTCGTGATAGCTGTGATGAGTCCTGCCATGAATGTTCTTGTCCAGATTGTGTGTGGACGAGTGTCCTCGTTGATCTAGGAGCAGAATTGCTGGGTAGTATGGCAACTATTGAAACTTTTGAGGAGCTGCCTGATGGTTGCTCAGAGTTACCAAAGCATTTTTCATTTCCGCCTACAAACTACAAGTGTTCTGTTTCTCAACCTTCGTGCCAACAGCCACCAAGGTCTCTTTATGGTTATAGCCCTCCTTGTGGGTGCGAAGTGGTTTCAGTTTATCTTTTAGATTTTAAAATAATGATGAAGGTTGTGGCCACCACTTACCTTGGAAGGAAAACCATGCTGGTGGTCTGTGAACTAATATTTATAAATTATGTTCTTTAACAGTCATGCTTTGAGAAGGCAAAGCTGACCTTTATTCTGAGCTCCCTGCTGGAAGCTGTGGACACCTCCTGGTGGTAAAGGAGATGCTGAGGACAGGACAGATGTGCAGACACCGGAATCCGTTTCTAGTCCCACCACATCTTCTTTCCCACGGCCCAGTGAGCTTGAACTTCACACGTTTTCAAGCACATGTGCTGATGCATCTTCTGGAAGCAGCGGACAGATGTCGCCTCCCCAGGTCCTCTGTGTCCGCAGTTCTAAGTGACATGATGGTTCATACAGGAACATACGATATTCAACTATGCAAGGAAAGTCCGTCCTGGGACAGGCCTTGGCTTGTGTTGCTGCTGCTGCTGCTGTTAAGTCGCTTCAGTCGTGTCCGACTCTGTGCAATCCCAGAGAAGGCAGCCCACCAGGCTCCCCTGTCCCTGGGATTCTCCAGGCAAAAACACTGAAGTGGGTTGCCATTTCCTTCTCCAATGCGTCAAAGTGAAAAGTGAAAGCAAAGTCGCTCAGTTGTGTCTGACTCTTAGCGACCCCATGGACTGCAGCCCACCAGGCTCCTCCATCCGTGGGATTTTCCAGGCAAGAGTACTGGAGTAGGGTGCCATTGCCTTGTGTTAAGAAACTTTTTAAAACTTGTGTGTGGTTTTGTTTTGTTGACAAAGGGTGTGATGCCTCTCAGTGGGCCCTAGAGGTCAGTGTGGGGGCCACCCAGCAGGCCACACGTCCTTATGTGGCCTGGAAGCAGCGCTCAGTCTGACCTTCTGTACAGAGCAGTGCTGGCACCGCCCAGGTGGGTGGGTCAGTCTCCACAGAGCAAGACAAGAAGTCATAGCATCTCTGGACTAAGGATCAGGGACCCCTGCCCTGCTTAGTTCCTTGGTACCCACCCCCCACCTCCAGGGGCTCAGCCTCTTTAACTGCAGCCCCCAGAGTGACTGTTTCCCGTCTGCCTGGACCCCAGACAGCGAGGAGCTCACCACCTCCAGGCAGCCCGTTCTCTTCTCAGTTCTCTTCTCTTCTCAGCTGGAAGGCTCTTTATTCTGTGACCTCCCAGTCTGCTGCCCAGGAACACCCCCCGGCAGCCTGGGCTTCAGCCTGTAGCCACTCGTGGCTCAGTCTTCCATGGCAGCACTTTAATGAAAACGGCTAACTTAAAAACAGCCATTACTGCCCCCTCCCTGACCCAGTGTCCAGGCAGCCCCCCAGTCCTCCAGCGACCCCAGGCTTGCAGCCTGTGTGGGGCCTGCAATTATCATGGACGCCTCTCCTGATCCCAACAGGAGCATCTTAGGCCTTCATTCCAAACCACTCCTGGTGAAAAGCTCAGAGAGTTAAAAGCGTGTGCGGTGCTTAGGTTATGATGAAAGTCTGTAAGCTTTGTTTCTAGCAGCATTTTTGTTGGGAGATGCATTGTACACAAGAGGGGGTTCATGTGTGCCGTTGACAGAGTGAGAGCGGGACGGGCAGGGATGTTTCCATACAACCAGACCCAAGGGACCTGAGGCTCTGCCATCCTTCCTTCATTCCCTTTGGGTGAAGCGTGGGATGCGGGACATGGATGCATGTGTCCACAGGGTCTGGGTGGTTGATCGGATACGTTCTGTGCTTAGAACCGCTGTGGTTTCTCCATGACCTTCTCCTGCTCATCAAGGACTCGCCGTGTCCTCATGTGAGGCATCAGCATTCCCACTAGAGAGTGTCCATGATGGACGAGTCAGAATTTTCCTGCTAAAAGCCCAGGGGCATTCCCTTCCCATGAGGAAGCGCGATCTTGCATGCATGCGATCCCTGGGCTGTGCTCTTGGGCCTGCACGCAGGGCTCTCACCGGCCATGCAGACAGACACTAGTTTTTATACCCTTACAAACACTTGGCGTTGTCAGACTTTTCAATATTTGCCAGCCTGGTGGGTTGGAATGGCATCATGTGTGCCTTAATTTTCAGGTCTCTGATGACCAGTGACCAGTGCACTCATGGACCATTCATGTCTGCCTTTTATTCAATGCCTGTTGGAATTTCCTGCTTTTGCCTTGAAAACAAGCAGATAGTGTTCATCTCTGGTTACTGCCACTGTTCTCAGTGGTTTGGACACTCTGACGGTTCTAATTCGTCCCAGGGAAGTAGTTGCTAATAGGGTGATGATGCCTGCCTCCTAGGTGAGGCAACCGAGGGCCAGGTGGAGTGTCTTGCCTGATCCTGGAGGTGAGAGCAGGTCAGGGATGGCCCCTGACACTCTAACCACTGACTCGTTTATATTTCTGGGGACTACTCCTCAATATCTTCTCCCAGCTTGTGGATTATCTTTTTCTTTTTAGTGTCCTGTGATGAGACATTTTCTTAGTGTTGTTGAATTGAACACATTTTATAGTCAGTGTGTCTTGTGTCTGATTTAAAAAATCTTTTGCTACCTTAGATCCTTAGATTAGCTTCTAAAAGTTTCATAGTTTTGCTTTTCGTGTTGAAGACTGTAATCTGGCTGGAAATAATTTCATACGGTATGACGCAAAGGGCTATCTTTTCCTGTGTGGATGCTCCAATTTTGCCAACACCCTTTATTAGATGCCTGGCCTTCCCCTGCTGTCTGAGCACCCATACTCAGGATCACGTCTCCCTGTAGGGTGCTGTTTCTGGGCTGACTCAGTCCCCTCTGCCTGTCTATCCTTAATTCCATTATGTTTTAATAATTGCTATACCGTATTTAAAGTCTTGATGTCTAGTAGGAAAAGGAACTTTGCTGATCCATATGAATTTTGAATCAATTTGTCAGAATCCTGCTGGGATTTCCATTGGAAATGCATTTGAACCATGCATCAATTTAAGAGAAAATTATAGCTTTTCTAAATCCTCCTACTCAAAAACATAGTGTTTCTTTCCATTAATTTCGATGATCTCTAAGGTCTTTCAATAAACTTTCATAATATTCTCCATAAAAGGAATGCATATTTTTTGTTAAATATATTCCTAGTACCATTTATAATCCTGGAGAAGGGAATGGCAACCCACTCCACTATTCTTGCTTGGATAATCCCATGGACAGAGGAGCCTGGTGGGCTACAGGCCATGGGGTTGCAAAGAGTCAGACATGACTGAACAACCAACACACTGTAGTAGCAGCAAAAATAGAAAGTATTTCTGCTTGTTGACTCTGTATAGAAAAACAACTTATGGTTGTGGTTATATTGGTGGCTGGATCCCATAACCCATCTTCAGGTGCTTGTGTGGTGTGTGGAGCTCAGCAAACAGAGAAAGAGTCATGTGAAAGCAAACAGTGTCCAGGATCTCTCTGGGGAACCTGCAGCTTTGGGTCTGATGGGTTCCTGGACCGTCAGCCATGGAACCAGGCACTGAGAAGGGGACGCCATAAGGTTCCTGGCCCTGAAGAAGTGTTTCTATTTGTATAGATGAAGCAAGAGTTCAAAGGTTTTCAAGGCATGTGCATGATGAGCTGCATGTGCCTGTACGACTGTCTGTCTCCTCTCCAGCTGTGGGAGGTTCCCTGAGGGAAAGTGCAGGAATGCGTCTTGTGCCTGGCTTCGGTCACAGTGAATGTGTATGATCAGCCTGCATTGCCAGGGGCAGGAAGAACGCTGCCTTTCCTCAATTTTGGTTTGATTTCAAATGTTATTGCAAAACTAAAGAGAAATGGCAAGCTCCTCCTTGCCCCATCTCTTGCTCCATGTTGCCCCATCCTTACTTTTTTCTTTTTCTCATCTTGGCATATCTCAGAAGCATCAAGACTTTTATACCGTAGATTTTTCAAGTATGTAAGCTCCTTGTGTTGTCGTATAAATGAACGCTCCATCTTCCAGGAAGCAGGTGGGTGACAGGTGGAACAAGGTAATACTTCCCGTCTGCACTGAGACACAAAACAGAGGCCACCAACGCCAGCTCCACGGGGAGAGGGGTGTGTGTGAGAGAGAGAGAGAGAGATACCCACCCACCATGCACGGGCTCTGTGTGAAGGGCTGGGAACCCTCTGGAAGGGTCCTTGAGCTGCTCACCACTGGTCACTAGCACCCTGAGCATATTTGTGATGGGAGCCCTGAAACATGTGCCGAGCACAAGGGATGCCAAGGGTTAGCTCATGGTCCAAGCCTAGGAGAAAGGCCAGGGATTTGGAATCTTCAGTGTCTGTGGTTGACTTTGGACCAAAATTTGAAAA
Source organism: Aepyceros melampus (assembly GCA_006408695.1). Taxonomy (NCBI): domain Eukaryota; kingdom Metazoa; phylum Chordata; class Mammalia; order Artiodactyla; family Bovidae; genus Aepyceros; species Aepyceros melampus. Next base: position 120,420 of record SJXQ01009576.1, on the reverse strand, counting down.
GGATGCCTCAGCTTTTCTCTTGAGCACAGAAAGGTGAGAGAAGGAAACTGAAAGGTCATGCTGTGGGCCTGGAGCTCTGCTGCCCTGAACATTGGAACCAAGACACTGAAACACCAACCACCCCCAGTTCTGCCTCCTCTCTTTCCTTTCTGCAGCCCACTTGCTTCATAAAGAAACCAATTTGAGTATGAAAAGAGGAATTCTCAAAGGCAGGACATTCTCAGACCCCTGCCTGTCATTCCTGCCTGGAGTGTGTCCCCCTAAGCTGCAGGCTTCAGGTCCCCCCATGGCCTCTGCCACCAACTTGATTTAAACTGTGAATCCTCCACCTGCTGACTCTTGGACTCTCTTGCCTTGTTCTTTGTCCAGGGCTCTTTGTCTTCAGCATGCTGTGTGTATGGATGGCTCATTTTGTACATCTCTCCCTGCTTCTACGATGTGTGGCCCCTCAGGGCAGGAGCATTTTCTGTCCACTCTGTTTCTGATGTATTGTTGTTGTTTGGTTGCTAAGTTGTGCGCAACTCTTTGTGACCCCATGGACTGCAGCAAACCAGGATTCCCTGTCCTTCAGTATCTCCTAGAGTTTGCCCAAACCCTTGTCCATTGAGTCAATGATACCATCAACCATCTCATCCTCTGTCATTCCCTTCTCCTCCTGCCTTCAATCTTTCTCAACATCAGGGTCTTTTCAAATGACTCAGTTCTTCACATCAGGTGGCCAAAGTATTGGAGTTTCAGCTTCAACATCAGTCCTTCCAATGAACATTCAGGACTGATTTCCTTTAGGATAGACTGGTTGGATCTCCTTGCAGTCCAAGGGACTCTCAAGAGTCTTTTCCAACACCAAAGTTCAAAAGCATCAATTCTTCAGCGCTTAGCTTTTTTTTATAGTCTAACTCTCACATCCATACATGACTACTGGAAAAACCATAGCCTTGACTAGATGGACCTTTGTCAGCAAAGTGATGCCTCTGCTTTTTAATATGCTGTCTAGGTTGGTCATAGCTTTTCTTCCAAGGAACAAGCATCATTTAATTTTATGACTTCAGTCACTGTCTGCAGTGATTTTAGAGCCCAAGAAAATAAAATCTGTCATAATAGCAGTTCCTAGAATGTGTCTGGCCCATGTTAGGTGGCCAGTGTACATGCAGCAGAGGACGAACACTACTAACAGTTCTGAAGAGTCTTTTGTTAAGGCTCCGGAAGGGGCTGCGGCTCCCTGGCTCTCCCTATGGCCTTGTGGTGATCTGAGCCTGCGCCGGACTGGGGTTGAGCCCATCCACACTGAGCCTCGGGGGCCTGCGAGCCCGTGGTGGGTCCAAGACGGTGACCTTCCCTCCAGCCGCAGTGAGAAGACAGTGCAGTCTGCTGTCCTCCAGGCACTTTGGTCTGGCCCTGTAGTGGCTGAGGCTGACTGTAAGGGCAGCAGCGGAGGCTCTGTACCCAGAGGCCTGTGGCCTGTAGCCCCCTCAGCCTGCCTGAGTCCTGCCCGCCCTGGCCTCTGTGCCCCTGTGGGCTGAGCCTGCTGTGTCCTCGGGCCCTATCTTACAGGAGCTCACGCCCTTGGGCACCGAGGCCGGCCTTGTGGGAGATGCTGTGAAGGCCTAGCCTCTGGCCAGGGCTGCCTCCCTCTTGCCAACAGCTTAGCTCTGACCAAGGGCCGCCCCTCCAAGTTCCTTTACACTGCCTCTGACCCTACCTGCTCTCAGGGCTGTGTGGGAATGAGACAGAGCCTTCCCACCCCTGCGTGCAGGGCCCCAAACTCCCCTCTGCTCAGAAGGCTTTGTGCCTTCAGTTGTGCCGGGACACCTTACTTAACTTCCCTGCTGCTCTGAGCAGGCTGGGCTGCCCACAGTGGGCAAGACTGGTGGGTGGGACCAGCTTTATCTGTCAGGCAGGAGATGGGGGCATCAGTGTCTCTGCTGGGCAGGTCTCACAGACTGGGGTCCGCAGGCAGCCGCTCGTTGCCTGTGTGGGTGGAGAGGCATACCATGTTCTTAAATTTACACAGTATGTTAATCATGTTCTCACAAATGCATTGAAACATTTCTTGCCTTAAGTGTTAAATGATCTGCAACCACTGGGTTCCTCTGAGCTGTTCTGATGGGGGAATGAACAGTCAAGCCAGGCCTCGGTGTGGCCTCTGACAGAAGACAAGGGCGGCCTTTGCACACCTGCCTCTCTATCAGCGTGGGGCTGGGCTGTGTGGTGGCCTGTGCCGTGGGAGGGGGGTGCGGCCGAGCCTGGCCAGGTGGAGTGGCCACCCCCCCGCCAGGTATGACCCTGGCCCTGGGCAGACACCTTAGGGTCTGCCTACGTCCACTCTTAAGTCACATGAGAGCGTGAAGGCGAGAAGGGACTTCCTGTGGGCACAACGGCACACAGCTGGCCGGTTCTCCAGCACGTGGAGCACGTTTGGTGCAAAGCCGTCCCCAGGAAGTCCCCCCTTTCCATCTTGCAGTGACTCTGCCAAATAACATCAAAAGAAGAAATGTCTTGATCAGATTACCGCCTAAGGTCTTTGCGTCCACAGAGCTCGCCGGTGTGTATGTCGTCTGTCATGTGATGTGCACAAGCTGAGGGGACACATCATGTCCTGCACAGCCAGGCCCTTAAACGTGCTGATGCCCTGTCACCCCCGACCCCTCCAGGGCCTGGGACCTGCTCTAACAGTGGTCTCCCTTCTGATCTTCAGAGCTGGATTCCTAAGGCAACTGATTATTTTTTAACCTGGATATTTATAAATACCCTATTTTCCCCTTACTGTTGTTGTTTAGTAGCTAAGTTGTGTTCAACTGTTTGCAACCTCATGGACTGCAGCACAGTAGGCCTCCCTGTCCTTTACCATCTCCCAGAGTTTGCTCAAACTCATGTTCATTGAGTCGGTGATACCATCCAACCAGCTCATCCTCTGTTGTCCCCTTCTCCTCCTGCTTCCAATCTTTCCCAGCATTAGGGTCTTTTCTAATGAGTCAGTTCTTCCCATCAGGTGGCCAAAGTATTGGAACTTCAGCTTCAGCATCAGTCCTTCTAAAGAATATTCAGGACAGATTTCCTTTAGGATTGACTGGTTTGATCTCCTTGCAGTCCAAGGGACTCTTGGGAGTCTTCTCCAGCACCATCGATTCTTTGGCATTCAGCCTTGTTTATGATCCAGCTCTTTTTTGGTAGCATTGAAACAATGATGTTTTTTAAAGTATTTAAATAAGGTGGTGTTAGTGAGGGCTGAAATAAGGGCCTGAAAGGAGCCATCTGCCTCTCATTCCTGAGAAAGGATAGAGCCAATGAGAAGCCTCTGCTTTCCTTCCTGTCGCCCAGATACCCAGACACCCTTTCATTCGTGGCTGGAAATTTCATATGTGGCTGGAGATCCCAGCACAAAGCCCCTCCCTCTAAAGCAGGCTCTGGTGAGTCACCTTCCCGCAGGATCCCAGCTGGAATGTGGGGACATATGACTGGCTGAGTATCTGTGGATTGAGGCCACAACAGACTGGGGTTGTTGGGGAGTTTCAGGCAGCTGGCCTCTCATCTCCTAGGGGAGCACTGGCACACACCACCAAACAGATCCTCTAGGGGCTTGGTCATATGCCCCTGGTAACCACTGTCCAGAATATGACTACGAGCTTCTCAGAGTCAGTCTGCTGTTTGCTTGTTTTCCCCGAGAGTGGACAAATGAACAATTCTCCAAACCAGATAAATGCAACACAAGTCTGGACCCTCCCAGCCTAATGGTCAACAATCCACCTTCCCTTTTCCTTCTGCACTAAACAGAGAATTGTCAGGGCCCCTCACCTCTCCGGTTTGGGTGGTGGTTAAGAGAAGAGGGCTGGCCCCCTCTTACCAGCCTCATGACATCTAGGAGCTGATTTGCCTCTTAGTTTTTCTCACTTGTCAAGTGGCAGTAATGACTGATTCCTACTTTTCACAGTTCCTGTGAGCAGTAATCAAGTTGCCTGGCATGCATGGCTCAGGGTCTACAGCTAGATAAGTGGTCATGTTATCAGGAGCAGTGTGAGTGGCAGGTATATGCTGGGCTCCAGAGGACAGTCTACCCTTCCACCACCTCTGGGACCCGGACGCGTTACTGAACTTCACTGGGGTTTAGCTTCCTGTCTGCAAAGTGGCAATGACATAAGGCCAGCCTCATAGGGTTGATGTGAGTGTCTGGTGGGTGGAAAGGAGTGCAGCCCGGTGCTCAGGAGGAAGGAGCCAGTCCTCACTGTGAAGAGTGAGTGACTGTGAGTCAGGATAGAGTGTCCGCTAGAATCAAAGGGGCCCTGAGCCAGTGCCCACAGAGACGCAGGAGGGAGAGGGGGTGTCACACAGGGTTCTACTTCTCTGGTATCACTTCTGTCAGATGCAATTTAGAGCCAATGTGTGCAGGTGCCAGGCCGGCCAGTGTCCTCATTGTACCCTCTGACCTGTGTTCCTGCTGGAGAGCTGGGCTCCTTATTGGCCGTTTTCTGTGCTTAAAAGCATTTGCCTTTTCTAGGACAGCATCCAGGCTCCTGAAACACTTGTTTGCCTCAGTCAGCGGCCCATGAGAATCTTTTTCGTAGAGGGTTCTCCATTAAGAGATAAGAAGCTCCTTATGTACCACCAGTTCTATCCTCTTCAGGTTCCTGGGGAATGTGGGAGGGTGGATTTGATGACCCGGTGTGTGAGCCAGGCCTGAGTGCAGAGCCTGCTCCCCACGTGCCTGGTGGGGCTGCACCCCAGTTTAACAGGTGCCCCACTCCCCCGGGGTGAGTAGAGCTTCATCTCTGACCTTGGCTGCACTCACCTTGACCTTCTACCTCACCTTTTCATACTTGTCAGAAGAGCTTGGGCTTTCCTTGGGAACTGCACATTACAGAGCACCCCTGCCCCTACAGAGGTGGCAGGGAAGAAAAGTCCATGCCTGGAGCCCAGTGTTTACGCTGCAAACCTGGGGTTGTCCTCACTCCACCTGCCTGGGGATATGTTGTGCACTTGTCTTTAGTTGCCAGCTTTCATGACCTTCAGGGTAAGGGATGTTTCACTCCCCAGAGGCACAGAGCCTGCTTCAGGACCGGGTGTATCATGGTGTCCTGTAAGTTCTTGGAGAAACAAGTGTCCAAACATGAAGAAGGAAACAACCATCAAAATAAAAGAGAGAAAGAAACAGCCAGCCAGGATCCAAAGGAAGCTTTTAATAAGAAAAACAGAAGAAGGAGCTTAAATTTTAACCTACAATACAAGTGAAACCCGAGAACCTCCCAGCTGGAGTTGATATAGTGACAACTTCATTACAGGTGAAATTTGTAGACTAGGAGACAGGGATTTTCTGGTTAAATACATTAGTAACATGTGCCTTTTCAGGTAATTCTAAATCTGAGTGTCCATGTTGGAAGGAAAGTGTGTGTGTGATGATGTCCATGGCGATGTTAAGCTCTTTGACTTGAAACTGCTTATGAGCAAAGAAATTGTAAGTCCCACCTCAGACCCAGGCAGGATACAGGCTAACCTGCTGATGAGAAGGTCTCAAAACACAGCAGCTCAATCAGGATAAAGTTTCCTTTTTTTCACGTGACATCCGGGCCCTGCTCCCCGATGTGAGGACCTGGTCCTTTCTTCCTTTGCTTGGAGTGTCATCTTTGTGGAAAATGCTGCAACCCCCTCCTCCGTCCCCAGGGAGGGAGGTGCTGGTTAAGTGTTGGGAGGCAAGGGACTAGAAATGGAATTTCCTCCTAAATGTCATTGCAAAACACAGCTCTGCCCAGAACTGGCTCAAGTCCCTCTCACTTGCCTTCATTGACTGGAATCTCGGCGTGTGGCCAGGGCTCCCCTCGAGCAGGGCTGAGAGGTGAATTTCTTAACTGGTGAGCTTGGCGCCAGTTGAAACTTGAAATATTCTTGCTGACAGGAGGAGCAAATGGACTTGGGGGACAATTGGCCATCACTGCTGCCTTCTGAGACCTTGAGACATTTGACTGGTTTGAGGGTGGGTGCTCTCCCCCTGGGGCCCACCCGCTGTCCAGGGAACTCACCAGGGTGTGTCTCTCCCAGGAGGCAGGCCCTGTGTCTCCAGCTCCTAGCCCTTGCTTGGCCTGGCTCCTCTTTGAGTGACCACGGGGATTTCCAGTCATCTGGGCCCGGCCAGTGGTAACAAGGTTTAGAGCTGTGTGGACTCTCGACCTCCCATCCTGGGAGAAGTCCTTCCAGCCCAAAGCCCTTAAGCCAACTGTAGTCCAAAGATTGGCTTGGTGGCCCACAGGGCCAGCCATTTGGTAGGTGCTTTGAGCATGTGATTGAACCAGGCCAGGGTCAGGGATGTAGCCTCGAATGTAGAAGCAGGTGGTGCCTGTCCTGGGGGCCCCCACACTGGTAACACGTGCCCCATGGGGAGCGGCATGGAGGGAAAACCAGCGAGTCCTTGGAGTCTGAAGATGAATGAGTTCTTTGTCCACACTCTTCACTCTGTCTTTCCGGGGGTCAGACAGTGAGACCTGGGTGTGGGAAGGTCTCTCGGGGGCCTTATGGGCAGCTGAGTGCAAGCAGTGCGTCTGCAAAGCTCACCTATATGTCGATCCCAGTGAAGACAGAGCTGGGGCTGCCGTGCCTGCGTGACATCCCGCAGCTCCTCCACGTCCGAGTCCTGAGCTGTGAGCCTGACGTC